>PVJO010014199.1:0-49177 GCA_004026905.1 Hystrix cristata
ATAATATCTATCATCTACTTAGTCTAGTGTCAGGAACAACACACACAGCTATCACCCTCTGAGCGTCTGGGGCAGGTCGGGAAACAGCAGCGGAGAGAGATTAGAGGCAGATAGTTTAGTGGAGGCAAGTGGAGCATGGAGCAGAGAGATCTTGGCTTTGCGTCTTGAAGCAGGAGCAGGGTGAAGACAGAAGAGAGGAGAGGGCAACATCCCCTCCTGGGTGGGCAGCAGCACACCTCGAACCCAGCTCTCGGCCTGTGCACTTGCCACAGCAGTCAGCAGCCCAGGCTTGCAGTGAGCTTCCGGCTTCCGGGTCCCCGTGGTGCCACTCATGAGCTGGGGACACTTGTACACGTCTGTCCTCAGTGCTTTTAGAATACCGCCCGACAAAGCGAAGGCAGTCACTCCTCATGGGCTGTGGGGGAACTGAGAATTGGTTGGAGATGCACTGTCACCAGGGTGCCCGAAGTGGCAGGCACCTGCAGGGTTAGAGGTGAGCAGGTGGCCCTGGGAAAGGCGGTTTCCTGCAGAGACAGTGACTCTGCAGTTTCTGGGCCCTTGTGCGCTTACTCAGAGTGCAGCATGCATCATGTCTGAGTCTCGTACCAAAGCACAGGAGGCGCTGAGCTACTCCAAGTATGCTTTGGGAAGGATAAACATAGACATGCAGCCTCCCAGAGCAACCGCAAAACCATCTGGTTCTGCCTCCCACCCAGAGCAGGAAACCCCCTCACAGCCTCCCAGAAAGGCGGCCTTGACGTCTGCGAACACACTTCCAGAAACAGGTCCACCCTCCCTCCCCGGGCAGCGCGAATGGTGCACCCAACTGTCAGAAAGTTTGTCCTTACGTCGAGCCCAAGTCTGTCTCCCTGCGACTTCTACCACTGCTTTGGATTTTCCATCTGGAATCCCAGAGAGAAGTTAGCTCCCTAACCTCCACCAAAAAAAAAAAAAAAAAAGTTTGAAACATGTTAGCTGTTTTTAAATCTTTCTTTTGGGTAATTATGCCTGTTCTTCTAACTGCTCCCCTGGGACCCAGACTTTGAATCTCGCCACCTTGACTTCCTGCCCCCGCAGTGGACGCTAGAAATCGCCCCAGCGCTGCATTCTGGAGAAAGCTCCAGGTCCGGTTCCACCTGCTGTCAGAGGTTGGAGTGGGACTCCTTGCCCCCGTCCTTATGTTTCCTCCAGTGGAGAGAATCCCCTCGGCTTATCACTACTGGCCTCTCTATCTCTTCCCCAAGTCGGGAGGATGTCACGAGTGTCTTTCCTGGCACTGTCATGCCTGCCTTGATGCCTTAAATGGATTCAAATCTTTACCTTTCATGATCATTTTGACTTGGGAAGGCAGCCGGAATTCCCACAGCGCCATATCTGTGAATAAGCTAGACAAGGGCGCACCGTGATGTTTTCGAGAGTCTGCCTTTCCGCTGGCTATCAGGCAGCAGCAGTATTCACCATATTCTTGGTCACACCTCATAAAGACACTCACGAATGAGGCCTCCCACGGCTGCCTCAGAAAGTGGCAGGAACGATGGGATAGGTGCATTTGAAGCAAGAGGGAGTGTTATTAGGGGGCTTAATGGTAATGTGTCTTTGATTGTAGTAGGTAGTCTAGAAATTTAAGCAGTTACCATATATTTGGATTACCCTTTGTACACCACCTGGATGCCAGGAGGTTGGAAGGACGTCCTGGGATGCGGGGCTCACGTCCCTCTTTTTCATTACAAGCCACTCGCCCAGACAGCTGCTTGTTCCTAGATGTCATCAGTTTTAGAGTCTGCTTTTCCATGCAAGTGTGTTTGCAATCCCCGTATTCTGAGGGGCAAGTGTTGGGAAACTCGTCGATCTGCGAATGGAAGCCCTGTTCCCTGAGCTGCCTGGTCAGAAATCAAGACATCACTGTGGTTGCCATCTGCAGACTCGGGCTGGCTTTTCAACAGAATTCCGAATGACATGGAGTGGGGTGGGGTTCTCTTCTTTAGGTGGCCCCTGGGCTCCCAAACCCACTTGTGATTGTTCTCCGGGGACCTTGGCATTTCTGCCATTCAAACTGCTGGCAATGCACACATTTCCAGACCATATATGGTCACAGATATACACATTTTAAAAGATAGACAGTAGCTTTAGATTGCACAAAGCATTTTGCAAGAGCTACATAATTGTCTCGGTTTTAACAGTTTCCTATGCAGACTTACCACAGTGATTCCACCAAGGTCTAATCTAGACAAGCCTTGATGAATTGGCCTGAACAAAATCGCCCCATAATCCAATTCAGCCATGCTTAGATCGCCACCACTTTAGCCTTATCTCATCGAGACCCATGACCTTTAAAATAATCACATTGTCCTCTCCATGCATCTTAAAATTATTGTCTAATAGAGGGGGACATCCTAGCCCTAGGATCGTGCGGCTCCTTCCTTGAAGAACACCAGAACCTCTCCAAGTGGCACTGGTTCTGTTTTTTTTTTTTTTTTTTTCCTTCCAGGCAATACTTTGATAAAAAAAAGCAAAATTTGAAAAAATTTGGCAGAAAATTTGCACATGTACCCAAGTGAATCTTTCAGCTTTTATTTTATTATTCCTTACTTTATTTATTTATTTATTTACTTATTTATTTATTTATTTTGGTGCTGAGGGTCCAGCTCAGGGCCTTGTGCCTGCGAGGCAAGCACTCTAACCACTGAGCTAAATCCCCAGCCCCAGCTTATTTTTTTTAACTTAGAAATATAAAGCCTGAGTTGAAGCTGATCTTACTGCATTAAGTCAAGAGTTCTTTTTGTCAACACTCATTTTGAAATTATAACTTCAGCTATTCTAAAAGTCCCAAACAAAATGTTAATTTTTTTGCTTCCATCTTGAAAATGTGTAGGTGTTTAACCTCTTCATAACCTAGAAAATAATTTTTTCCTTACCACTTCCTATGTAGCAAATAAAAATGTTTCAGCTCTCCTAACACTTAAATAAATGTTTTGACTTCTACTAACAGAAATGTGTGTTAAAAGAACGATTTTTCTAGTGGAGGGGAAAAAATAACCAAAGAAATAAAACCCTGGACCTGTCTATGTGGTATACAACAGAGACAAACATTTTTGACTCAGGAACTACTTGTTGCAGTTCTGAGGCAGGGTGCCCCCGCCTATTTGGACACACAGAGGCTTCCTTCCCCTTCCTCAGGTCTCCCTCCCAGTCCATTCAGAGGCCTGGCCCCTGCTTCTCCGCAAACCTCTCACCAGCTCATAGTGCACTCAGTGACCTCCCAGAACCCCCAGTTCTAACCCTCCCGGACCTCCAGTGCCTTCATCTTGTCTCTGTCTGATGAAACGGGAGTGAATCATGTAGGAAACCGGTGAAACAATAATTGCTTCTTCACAGCGATTTTAAATTACTGTCCTCAGGAAACTTTAAGTTCTCTGCCAGTGCTCACTTAGAACCTCCCCACATTATTTGAGACCTGTTCCCTGTTCATTTCCCCAGTGTCATCCATTAGCTTCTGTGACGTAGCCCGAATGCCAGCTTCTCTGAGTCATCTTTGTTCCCTTCTCCATTTTCTTATATTTTACTTGTTTACCTGTTTAATTTTTTCTTATTCTTGGACTCACTAGCTGCCACTTTCATGACACATTCTTCCCTCATGTCCAGGAAGTGGCCAGATGTCTCTCTTCTTGACCACACCCTGGGAGAGACTTCCCAGTTGGTATTTTCTGGAAGGAGAGATTGAGTCAGATTGAGAACAAGACGGCTTCCCAGAAGTCTGTGTCAGTTTGAGATTCAAAACTGGAGTTTAGGACTCTAAATCCAGGGTTGTTTCTTTTGCAATCACACTTCCCATATTACTTCCTAAAGGGGTGTAATTAGGCTAGCCCGTGGCATGAGAGTAAAGAAGGAATAAAATGAGAGATGGAAAATGCCCGCTTTACCAGCAGTAAATTACTGTAAACGTGAGACATGTTCGTTACCATGCTACCATGAATGTCTAGGAAACTAGAAACGTAAATTTTCTGATTGAAGGTCTGTGTTATTGAGGTGTACTTAGCCCATCTAGAATTTTTTCAGTATTAATATATACCTCTAATGTTGGTATTTGTTGGCATCTAGTAGGTGCTCTTTAGTAGTTCCTCTGCTTATAGGCACTTGGTGATGACAGGGCGTAGTGTGAGATAGAACAGGGGAAGCCCATGAATAAACATCCTTCTCTTCACTCTTTACCATAAAAATCTAAAATCTGAAAAACCAAAAAAGGAAATCACATAACTTTGTTTTTACTGTGTTCTAATGTTCCTTGATCAGGTAGACAAGACAGGTTACTTTAATAAGTATTTCGCAGCAGGAAGTTTTTGAAAAATGCACCACATTGTGTCAAGAGGTAACTGATTTGCACTCATGCAACAGAACTGGCCGGGGGGCTAGTCATGATGGTGACTCTCGGATTGGGATGTGGAAATGCATTAGACACAGAGCCTGCTTTCAAATGCCAGCAAGTGGTGACACACATCAGGCAAGTGGATCACAGTGGGTGTGGTCAGTTCTAATCAATATCAGTTAATATTGACTGACCACTTAGGTAACTAATAAATATTAATAAGGAGCAAAGCCCCGGGCACAAGCCTAAAGGCATGACTCCTGAGAAATACATGGAAATTCTTCCACATAAGTCAAAAGATCACTCCAGGCAGAAGGGGCCACCCAGGAAAAGTGAAAGAGGTGTAAGTTCAAGGAATCACAAATCCCGCAGGACAATGGTGACCGTGGGAGTTGGGGAGTGGGGTGGGTTTCTGCCAGGCAGTGGCCAGGGGCATGTCCGATGTGCTGGGGCAGTGCTTAGAAGTTTGTAGCCTGTCTGAGCAGGGTTAATTTTCTGAGTTGCATTACTTTTCAGGGTGTTGGGCCCTGGCACTCGCTTCTTTGGCCCTGGGAGCTCAAGCCTGCCCCTGGGAGATGGGCGAGCAGGAGGAGGTATGGCCCCAGCTCTCAAACCTGTTTAAGACAACACAAGAAACCACTCACGTTCCCCCAAATAGATGAAATTTCGCTTTCAGCTTTATTTACCTGTGAATGAATTTCAGTTTGAAGAGGCCTTTATGTCGTTGGAGGCAAAGCACCAAAGATATAAGCAATTTTCAACAAGAGTGCTACACATTTGTCTTTATAACAATTTGTGTGTAACAGCTTTTATGCAAATGACACTAAAGTGGCACCTTTTTTTCTAAATTGGACATTTTTATGGTTATAATTTTCTTCTGTAATAACAGCAAAAAAAAAAAAAAGTGGCTGTCCCTGTGGAGTTGAACATTTCATCTTCAAGCACCGTCTTGTGAAGTTGGAATGACAAGTTTCTTTCATTTGCGCCAAGAATGACAAAAAGTGCTCTTTGTCTCCTTCGCCTTCGTTTTTCAGGAGCGGTTAAACTTCAGGTGACTCTGGCCTCCTTCTGCAACATTAGCACTCAAAATGTTCTCAAAAAATCGCCACCTAGCTTCGAGGCACCAAAAATATTTCTTGTTCTTTCTCCTCCCAAGCCGAGAGCTGTAAATTGCCTGGTTGGATTTCAGCTTCAACACGTTGTTGGGAATTCTGCATTCATATCCACTTCCACCCAAGTCAGACAGGTGACTTTTAT
The DNA here is from genome assembly GCA_004026905.1 of Hystrix cristata. NCBI lineage: Eukaryota > Metazoa > Chordata > Mammalia > Rodentia > Hystricidae > Hystrix > Hystrix cristata. Next base: position 5,621 of record PVJO010014199.1, read on the forward strand.
AGACAATGGGGTTTAATTGACTACAATACAATGGAATTTATATAGAGTATTACAGGCAACCATCCCGAGATACTCATAGAATAATCCACGTTATTGTTGCTTAATCGACCGAAAATTTTTGCAGAGACAACAGAAGACGCCACGCGTTTCAAACAATGACTTAAATTTACCCAAGGACTCAGCTAAACAATATATGTAATTTGTGGCAGTGGAGGCCTTTGGGATGGGCAAAACTAGAAGGTCGTAGCAAGTAGTGTTTAGGAGGGGTCGTGAGAGAGGTGCTGGGAAGAATGGGGAAGACAAAGGCCTGTCCCTTGCATGACCTTGGGGGAATGGCTCCCTTTCTCTGTGCCTCTGATTCCTCAACTGTAAAAAATGTTTTTTGCTGATTTTTTTTTAAGTCAGTGGTTAGGAAGGGTTCCTTAAATATAGGCACAGAAATTTTCTTTAGTATGTAGTAGCTCCAATTTGGAGAATTTGGAGAGAGCTAAAGGAGAAATCCAAGGACAAGAGGGAATCTGTGTCTCATGTCCAAGAGGGAATCTGGTATACAGCAGGAAGGGGAAAAACTAGAATTTGGCTCTAGGACTGCTGTGGCTTATACCCCGATGTCCCCCCAAATCCTCATGTGGTCATAAGTGGGGAGTTTTGAAGGTGGCTGGATTAAAATGTTGTGAATGTGGGTTAAGGGTGTGATGCTGGGGTTAAAGGGGGGGACGATGGACGCCTCAGCCTGGGGGTGGGTGGTTTGTAGCCTGGATGGACTATAAAGTGACAGAAAGAAGGCAGGCTACTGCTGATGCTTGCTGCTTCTGCTACTTCTGCTGCTTGCTGTTTACTGCTGCTGTCTTCTGTCTGCCACACCACAGAACGTTTCTCCTCTGCGAGGCCCCTCTGCCAGGCCACCCCGCCTCGGTACCAGCCGACTATGTACTAAAACCTCTACAAACTGTGAGACAAAATAAACCTCTCCTCTTTAACTTTGGATGTTGACTATTTTGTCTCAGCAGTGAGAAAAGTAACTAAGACAGCTGGTTTTGGATATGAAAGGTCCCTCAAGAGGTGATGTGTTGAGATATTTGAGAAGTGATTGGGTCATGAGGGCTCTAATCTCATCAGTGGATTAATTCTTTCACAAGTCCGTGGATGAGTTCATCACTGAGTGGGCTGTTAGGAGGTGGGGTTAAGTTGGAGGGGCTAATAGGTCACTGGGGGTGGGCTTTGAAGGTATTTCTTGTCCTTGGCCTGTCTCTCCCTATCTCTCTCTTCTATCTGCCATGAGGTGAGCTGTTTTGCTCCATCACGTGATCTACCATGATGTTCTGTCTCTCTACTGGCCCAGAGTCAGGTGACCATGGACTGAAACCTATGAAGTCATGAGCCAGAATAAGCTCTTTTTTCCTTTGAGTTATTTTTCTCAGACATTGTGTCTCTGGCAGAAAGCTAACACAGACATCTAGTCTTCAATTCAAGAATTTAGAACTTTCCAGGAGTCTGACATTTAAGGAATAATCTGTCCTTTCTAAACTTTCATGTACTCTTAATATATCAAAGCTGCAACTACAAAATGCTGTAGATTGTGTAATTTATTGACAATGGAAATGTATTACTTATAGTCTTTGAGGCTGGAGGTCTGAGATCATGGTGCTTTTAGATTTGGTGTCTAGTGAGGGCTGATTTCTCCTCATAGATTGCAACTTCTATGCCCTCTCGCACAGGAGGAAAAGGTGAGAAAGCCCCCCTGATTCTCTAAGGCACAAATCCCGTCCATATGGGAGGGCGTTCTAACCGAACCACTCCCTAAGTCCCACCTCTTAATGCCATCACATGGCAGATGACTTAATTTCAACACACAAATGGAGGGAATAAACATTCAGACTGTAGGAATCCACTAACACTTGGGGACAGTAATAAGGTTCTCATGAAGACTAAAAGAGGTCCTGAGGACAAAACATGTGAATGTTCATGCTGGGAGCTGCTGAGGTTCTGGAGATTACTTTTCTTTCGTCTACTGACCTGACAGTCTAAGGCTACCCAGAAGCTCCTGCTAAGTCGTCAAAGACTGTCACCTCTGGTAGCCACTGATGATAAGTCCAACACTGTCTCCTGGCTTCTTTTTTGGGGCTGCATGGTCTGTCATTTGTCCTAGACAGGCCTTGGAGATTGGGAGGCTGGCCAGCTGCAGTCTCCACGCCACTGACTCAGGCTTTAGGGAGTCCTAGGTTGGATGGGGAGGGGCAGACACACCAAAGCCTCCCTTCTTTCCCCTCTCCCCAGCGGAGTGTATCCTTGCTACTAGGAAGTTGGCCACCTTTTGCTTCCTTCCTCAACTCTTTGTGAAAGATGTCAACAGATTGTGTATGATGACTGTCTACCATTTATGAAATGAAAAAGGTATTTTTATTGTGAAAGAAAAAAGAAACATCGTAGCAAAAGTAGTTTGAAGAGGAAGTTGACCATTTTTGACATAGATTTTAAATTAGAAAGGTTTTGCATAACAGATAGAATATGGAAGTTAATATAATACCTATATTTATGTGTGTGTCTAGAAGCTAATTCATCTGTATGTGAGCACATCACATGTGTGCATAAGCTGTGTGCAGGCATGCATGCACACACACGTGTTAACATAGAGCCTTTCCCTCTGAGGACTCTTGAAGCAGGATTCTGGTGCTCGATCTCCTTTTCCCTGGCCATGGCACCTATCCCTGGGGAAGATGCTTGGTTTGTGGACTCTGGTTCCCCTCCCAGGTTCACTGGAGCTCTGCTTTCCACAGGACACAGGTAAGACTAGCCCCGGCTCCCATCCCCAGCCTTCAGCCACTTGGCTTTCCATTCCCGTGTGAAGGTCTGCAGGAGGCTTGTCCTCCTAGCAATGTAGACAATGGGTAGCAGCACGGCCCCATATTCCTCTACCCACAGTGCCACTTGCTGATAAGGCCAGTTATATATCCTTTAATGGCCTTAGCCTCCTTGTTAAAGAAATAGTGAGTAAGGCCATATCAGAGACTGCTGGGGACATAAAAGCTCTGACCTCATTTGGTCTTTTTGTAAACATCACTTCTTTCCCTCCAATTTTATGTCTCAAGAAATGGATGGCAATATTGGAACCACCTCAGCTCATTAGTAGGCATGACTGTCTTTCCAGGGGGAAGCACTCTTGGAGACATACAGATCACACCCTTCACCCCCTGGACAGACCAGAAAACTGAGGGTCAGTGCCGGTGGTATGTAGGTATTGGAGACACAGCTTCATCTGCAGTCCAACCAGCAGATGCGCCTGTGGGAAGTCAGCTTGGGGTTTTGCCCCACAGCTTGCATGGCATTGGCATCACTGTGGGGCCTTGCCCTCCTGTGAGCAGAGGTGCCCAGGAGCCGGCTTGTGTGTATCCGCCATCATCTCTCCGCATCCTTGCAGAGGTGGAAGCACATGGCCATTCCAGGATTGCTACCCGAGACAAAGCCATTTGCATGGATCCTCTGTGAGCTTTCCTTTGCAGTGGTAGAAGCTCATTAAAATCTCATGAAATCCTTGGACGTAACATGCAAAGCAATGCATGCTGCCGCCCTAAAAGTTAATACGTGTGTATTCTGGGAGCGAGACAGGAAGCAGCTCATCATTGGGTCCAGCTGCCATCGAACGGGAGCACTCCTTAGCATATTTTAATTAGTGTCTGGCTGCCCCTGTAAATAAATGAGCCAGTGGCTGGGGCTTGGAGCAGGCTGGGGACCGAGGCAGAGGCGGGGAATCCCAGTGGTCCCTCTTCTTGCAGCGGGCTTAACTTGGGCATGATTGTTGCCAGGAGAAGAAAGGCCGCTGGCCTACCTGGGATTAATGAGTACCCAGGGAACATGGAATGGCTCTAGGCTGCAGCCGGGGTCATTAAATTCTGCTGGTCATTAATTCCCTGGAAATGCCCAGGGCTGGGGTCATTATTCTTAGGAGATAAAAAATTCAGGACCAAACAGCATGAGAGAATGAATACCCTGCATTTCTCAGATTGGTGGTATGTTTTCCAATTCGTTGGCAGAGTCCAAGTCCAGGGAAACAAATCTCCTTTTCATCTACTCCCTGTGTGTGTGCTGATCACCTCTGTTTGAAATATTACTGTGACTGGCATTTTTGGCATATACCTAGTGTGTGCCAAGAGCTGTTGTAAGTCTCGCTTCCTTTTGACCTCTAGGAGGCAACGCTCATATTCTCAAGTCTAATGAGAGAACACCGAAGGTCAGAGAGTGGAGGGGACTTGGGCAAGGTCACACAGCCAGCAGCAGACCCAGCCAGAATCTGCTTCTCCAGTCTTTAAATGTGGTGCCTTTTCCATCAGTCACAGCAGCCTGTCCAGCTGTGCACATTACTTAGCAGCACATCCAACCTCAAAAGTCTTCTCGCATGTAGGTCCCTTTGCCTAGTTGTCCTCTTTGGAGTTTTTCACTCATTCCCTTGAGTCAGTTTGAAATTGTCACAATTCCTGGTGCTGTTTGCAACTGCAGCCTCCAGGGCACACGCCACCTTCTTGCCCAGGGGATTGGACTTGGAAAAGCTGCCCCAAATTGTTCTGCGCTCACTAGTGAGTCAGGCTATGTGATGACAATGACGAAAACCATCGTGCGCTGGTAGCAAGTGGGACTGCACAGACAGATTTACTCTCCGTGCCTCAGATTCTTTGTAAAACAGAGCTAAGAACTCTGCCTCCTGATAGGAGTAGCTGAGAATGAAAGATCTGCCGTCTGGACAGTGGCAATAGTGGGGTCCAGTGCCAGGTAGACCACATGGGGCTGTTTGAAAAGAACAAAGTAAGACATAGTCAAATGCATAAAGCAGAATAAGATAAAGCCATACACAATAGAGTAGTAAAATAAAATAACTGAGGGAAGAAGACACTGTTATAAGGAGTGTGTTATTTCATTTCTTCTAGTGTGTCTGAATGGCAAGATAATTTTTAGGTATTTGTCGATTTTTAATGCAACTTTGAAATGGGTTTCAACTTCGACAGTTTCATTGATACCCATTTGCCACATTCTCCTCCTGCCTCGCAGACACCAGCAGGGTCAGATGGGTTTGCCGTTTGTCTTTCGTAGCCTGCACCAGACTGAGGAGTTCTTTTGCATGCTGGGGAGAAAAGCCATAGCAAAGAGCAGGAACGCTCTGAATCCCAATGACGTGCTTGGAACTTAATCTAAAACAACTCTATAGTGAGAGTTTTTCGATCCTTGTTCTTCAGGGCTCCTAGGTATTTGCAGATTAATGAAACCTGGCCCTAGTCCCTCAGCTGGATGTGTAGACAGGGATTTGAACCCACTGAGGCAACTTTGAAAGCCCTGGCTTGTCTAGCCCCAACAGACAAGTATGACTGTGTAGTATAGCCATCGTATCCCTGATATTATTTCTAACAATGTACTGACAATATTAATTTGCTGGAAAACATTTTACAATACTAACGGAAAACAAAAGAAAAAAGAATTAAGAATGGAGGTATAGTCCCTCCTGCACATAAAACCATCTATTTTAGGCCAAACTCATGTGTAATTGTCACAATTCCTCAATCATAATCACTGCAAAGACTCAAGTTTATTTTGACTCTTTCTGCTTCACATTGATCCAAGGCGGGTAGTTTGCAGGACTTCCTTCATTTTTTACTCTTGGGTCTCATGTGTTTGTTGAAAGAGAAGACACGAGCTACACAATTTTGTGGCCATAATTGAATACTGCCTGGCTTCAAATAATTGCCAGTTGCAGTGTTGTAGATAATGTCTTAAAATTCCACCAGGAGAAAGAAGAGCCTTTCTGGAGCAATGATCAGCCTGACCGCTATGCCAGCCACTGCTTGTGTCTGCCGGGGAGACCCAGACCCGCGGCTGTGCGAGGTGCTGATGTCGGCCAATCAACAGATGCCACAACCAATGGTGGACACATTCACATTTACTGAGAAATTCTTTTTATCCATTATGAGCACTGAATTTCTTTAGTTCCAGAAATCTTGCCATGAAGTTTGCCGGCCTGGGGCTCTTGACACCTGTACCTTTAAGATGCAGGGCGACATCATTCATTCGTTCATTCACTCAACATGTATTTATTAAACAACTTTGTTTTCAAGACAAGGTCTTCAGACACTACTTTGCAAATTTTACTCATGAAGCGCATGTTGCTTTGGAGGATAATATTAAAATGCAGATTCCAATTTGGTCTTGTGAAAACTGAGATGTGCAAGATTCCTACCACGCTCTGGAGTGAGACTGGGCAGGGACACACTCTGAGCATGGCTAGCAGACACAAGAGCGAACACGGCGTTCCTGTTCAGGAGCCAGCAAATCAGCAAGTAAGTGTAGGATGAGTGAGACGATTTACAAAAGACTAATGCTATAAAAACATAAAGAGAATCTGAACTCGGAGAGGTTGGTCCTATAGAATGTTCTGGGACGATCTCTTCCATAAGAGGTGCCAACACAGGGACACTAGGAAGAAGAGCATTCCAAGCAGAGAGAGCAGCAACTGCAAAGGTCCTGAGGTAGAAACAGAAGGGTTGTGTTTAAGAAAGAAAGAAGTCCAGTGTGGCCAGAAAACGTGAAGAAGAAAGAAACAGGAAATGAGATCAGAGACATAGGAGAGGGCCAGGGTGTGTCAGGTCTGTCGACCGCAGGAAAGAGCTTGGGTTTCGGTCCATCTCTCCTGGGAAGCCACAGGATGTTACAAGAAGGTTTGTACCATACTTGCGATGGCTTTTGCAGGAGGCCTTTTAGCCTTGGTGTACAAGGAAGATTCAATGGGGCCAGCAGGGAAGGTATGTACTAAGGCAGGAGTCTGGGCTTGGGTCTAGGAGAGGGAGAGTGGTGGCTTGGATCAGAGAGAGCAGCAGAGATGGGAAGCTGCGGATGTCCTGGAGGTCCATTCTGATGGCAGGATAAGAGGCCCATCATTCTGGGCTGGTTGCCTCGGCGGGTACCTACGTTGAGCTCTGTTTTACTTGCTGTCTGCTGACCACCGTGAGCTCTAGGAAGACCCGTGCAGCTTGGAGGGAGGGACACAGCCTGTGGTCTGCCTCCACAATCCTAGGTCGAGCGAGCGCTCTCTAGTAAGGGCCCTCGGGCACAGAGCGGCTGCATTCCCGGGCTGGTGCCAGCTCCTGTGTGGGCCCTGGCCATGGGAATCCCTCCCCAAGCCTCGGAGCCAAGGAGTCAACTAGGGATAGCCCAGATCTTGTTCAGATCAAAACGTCTTTGGCAATGACATTCCTTCCTTTGTTTTGTCTCTTCGTTTGTTTCTTACCTATTTTGTGAATCTTGGGGTAGATGGCGTGATGGGTTAGAAGGAGCACCAGGAATCAAGGCTGAAGAAATAAGTCAGCCAGCGAAATCAGCCTGCTCTGTGCTGGCATCAGAGGGGCTTTGAGTGCAACAGGAAAGCCGGGACTCCTGAGCAGTGTGAGTTAACCTCTGTGTGCCTCCGTTTCCCGGTTGCTTGGATTAAATGAGTTACCATCAGTTAAACAGGAACTCACAGGGGTGTCTGACGCAGCGTGAGTGCTGGGTGCGTTCGGATCTCACCATCGCAGTCACTGATCCTGGGTCTGTTTTTATGGCTACTAGCTGCATAGACACTTAGGGCAGTTTTGGCAGATCATGAGCGAGATCCTTTTTATTTCTCTGAACTGTGGGCTTTGGGACATCACAGAGCTGTATTGAACTGCCCCATCATCATTTGGGAAAGAGACTTGTCCAGTTGAGTCTCAGTCTTTTCCTTTGATCACTAGCAAGAACGACATTAATCTTAAAGGTCATGGTGAAGGTTAGACATAATCTGCTCTGTGACCAGCACAGTGCAAGGACCAGAGCAGATCGTTTATCCACAGCATATTCCTACATCCAACAATACTGATCGAGAGCTCACTCTATGCCAGGTACTGTAGTGGGTGCTGTCCAGTCAGAAGGTGATATTTACACGGCTGTTATCAACTGGATTCTCCGTCCCAAAAACACCTCTCACTTGACTGCAAGGTATCTTGGATCCAGGTGTACTTTGTGAGCAGTTAAATGTAGTACCATAGAGTGATCAGAGATCCCTTTTGACCTGTGGGCTTGGAGAAGGAGCTTCTTCTATTGTAGCAGGCAGAATAAGCCCCTGCCAATACCCCACCACAGTTGTCTATGTCTTAATCCTTACAACCCGGGAATGTGCTGCTCTGCATAGCAAAAGGACATTACAGATGTAATTATGCTAAGGATCTTAAATGGGATTATTGTGGATTATCCGTGCGGGCTAATCACATGGATCTTTAAAAGTAGAGCGCTCTTCCCAGCTGAGGTCATTGGAAGAATGATCATAGATGTGCAAGGCTTCTGGCTCTGAGCCTGGAAGAGGGGCCCCAAGCCAAGAGAGACAATCTAAGATGAAAAAGGTAAGAAAATGGCTTCTCCTCTCCTGTTCCAGAAAGAAACAGGTCCTGCTGGGTGGTGGAGTGATATGGTCAGCCTGGGCAGGAACGCTGCTCACCCAGCTGGACTGAGTTGGTGTGGTTCTGGGTGTAGAGGATCCACCTGAAGATTGTTGCTGACATGACGTAAAGGAGAACAGGAGTGGAAGCTAGTTGGTGGGCTGTTTCCCAGGAGAAGCTCTGTTGTGGCTGGTTCTCCAGAAGGGAACTCGGCTGTTCTCATCACAGAAGGAGCTTGGGGCCTTGTGGTCGAGGATGGCTGCCGTTTGCTTCAGGAGAGCTCTGGTCTTCATCTCTGTTGCAAGCATCGTATCTCGGTTCCAGTTAAGACTTCTTCAGCCATCATCTGCAGACATGGACATAGACGGGACAGTGCTGTGGGCTCCCAGCCTTTGACTGGATCTTTCAGGTCTCCAGTGCATAGACAGACATCCGGCACTCTTCCTGCATTTGGCTTGTGGGTGAATGTTGTAACTTGTGAATGTCATGTATTAAATCTGCTCTCTTGCAAACCAGTGACTCTAGAAAGGTAGCTAACATATACTGCTGTCTTGATTTTAGCTCAGTGAGACCCATGTTGGCCTCCTGATGTCCAGCAGCAGTCATACATCTGTGCGAGTAGATCGTGATGTCTGTCTTGTGTTGGACACTGTGCCATCCATTCCCTTTGGAGTATCTGCTATGACATCTCTTCACAGATGAGCACAAGTTGGAGGCAGGCAGGTTAAGTCCCTTGTCCCAGGCTAGTGAGAATTGCTCAGAACCAGCGTTCCTACCTGCGGCTGTGGGTCTCCAGAGCCCATCTTGTTTCCAGCCCACCACATAGCTTTGCTGGGACCCTCATTGTTCTACAAAGTCCCACAGAAGGAACCTTACACCAGTGACCACCAAATGTGTGCCACAAACCTTAGGTCACTGCCCATCTGCTATGAGGCTCATGCATTAAATTCTGCTTCCAAACTTTGTTAGCTTGAGCCTGTCATGTCACACCAAGTTGTGTGACCTAGCTTGTAGTAATGTTTGCCATGAAGGTATCATTTACTGGTGAGAGTGTTTTACAGCACTGTTATAGATCTCTTCACTCAAGCAGCTGTCTAGCGTGTTGAATAGTCTTTCATCTTGTCAAACACTTCCATGCGCCTTTCTACAGCTTTCTCAGCCAACATGTACACACCTAATCAATCTTATGCCACTGTCTCCAGACTTTCAAACCCAAAAGCACGGCCCCGACCACTCTCTTAAAGAGACAATCGTCTCTTTTCATGGCACTCACAGAATGGTTTCTTATTAGGGGATGCTTCTGAGTGGTATGAAAGAAGACCGGGCTGAGATTTTTCAACTTGCCTGCCCTTCTGCTAGATCAGTGAGTGAGGCTCTTCGTGAAAGCAGGGACCGGACACTATGGGCTGCTGTCCTTTCTGTTGCACTGACCCACACACGTGTTGAACTCCACATATCTGCGTGCCAATAAAGCAGATTCTCTCAATGCAGTCTCCTCTATTAATCTAAACCTGAAGTCCAAGGTCAGAGGAGCTGGCAGCTCCTCTTCTATCTGCCAGCTTTGGAACTCTCTCGAGCTCTCAGTCTCATCCAGTGCCTTCTACTTTACCCACGCCCACCACCTGGGATCCTCAGTACTGGTCAGCATCTTTCTCTGCCTCCATTTCTTGGTCTGTACCTTTTGTGCCCCATGATCCCTGTCTCCCCTATCCTGTCTGTCACTAAATTTGGCTCAGACACAAAGCCTTTCTAGAATCTCCCAGAGTACATTGCTCTGTCCTTGACACCCCAGGGCTCCTCATCGGCTCTCCTTTTGTACAGGCTTGTGAGATGGCAGCAACTATCTTACCTGTCTTTGGGTGACAGAGTGCAGAAATGGCCCCCTTCCTCCCCACTGCAGCTGCTCATGCCCTGTGCAAAGCCCCTTTGCAGCAACCTTGCACTCTGACTCGGGCTTGTCCACGTGACCCTTGGCCAGCAGGATGTCAGCGAGCGTGAGGCAGGCAGAGGTTGGAAGCAACGATGTGACTGGGTTTGCCCTCTCTCTTTCCCTCTCTCCTGTCTCTGCTGTTGCCCCGAGAGCATGCCCAGGCTAGCCCTCCGGGCAGTGTGGGCAAGACTCAGTCATACAGTTTCCCCAGCCAACAACTCATCAACCTTCAGACATGTGAGCGAGGCCAGGCAAGATCAGTGGAGCCAGCCAGCCGACCTCCCACATCGCAGGGCTAACAAGTGCTTCTTGTTGCACGTAGCTGAGAGTTTGTTCATTAAGCAGCGCCGTCATTACAACTGCAGGTGACTGTGTGCTCCCCTCGGAGCTATGTTCTCCTTAGGGGTGGACATCGACTCTTAGGTCATGTTTGCATCTCTAGGGTCCCACACTTAGTCAGAACTCGATAAACATTTATTGAATTGAATGAAAAATGATTTTCAAATTTGCACACATGGTAACAGCCCTGAATTACTAATGTTTAATCTGGGGCTCTTGTTATGCAGTGGGAGGTTTGCCATCATTTTTCTCTTGTGACTTCAAGTTATAGAATTTCCATTAATAGATTGATCCTTCATTTGTGCCAAGACAGAGGAGAAACCCATATTGGGACAGTCTCGCCAAACCCGGAGCAGAGCATAACTCTCCCATAAACTATGTCTGTGTAGGAGATATTAATTGAGCCTCTTATTTTCTATTGTAATTATATTACGTATGGTACTTCGGGGACTTGTGTTCAGTGACCCAAGCTGAGGTCAGAGATCACTCACCAGGTAATAGTCATCTCTAAGTCAGTTAGTCAGGGTGCCTTGTGAAGAGGCCAGTAGACAAAATGACTACTATTTAAAAACATCAAAACAAAGCACCAAAAAGCTCTATTGCTAGCCCTGCAATTTGGCGATAGACTGTGGCTTTCTGAATTGCACTTTTGTTTCTCAGTATGTTATTTCCTGTTTAAATTTCAGATTTGCTGTAAACAGATTCATATAAAGAAGGTACCAAACACATAGGTAGATGCGTGCCTTATTTTAGCTTTTCTTCTTTCAAAACATGACCTGTGTCTGTAGACACACATACACCCACCGCCACCTGCGCACACGAAGACCCGCACACGTCTCTGGATTAGTTAGGATGGAAGGAGGTGACTCACAGCAACATTTAAGCCCCTTTGACATTCACAAGGTGCTAAAAGTCAGCTGGGGTCTCAGCGCTGATGAATTTGCATCTCTTTGAATATGACGCTTGAAAAACCCCAGCGATAGATTAAATTTTGCCAAGGAGAAAATGAGAGAGAGGCTTCCATCTCTCAGGTCTGCTGGGAGGATCTTTATGGTTGATTTACTTTTTTTAAATAAATGTTTCTTTATGTGTTTCCCTCAGTTCCTGCCCAGGCTGCCCCCATCATATGAGCTGTAACTTCTGCCAGACCTATCAGCCGGCGAACAGTAAGTCAACCTGGTCCCAAGTACAAGGTGAAGGGATATTTCAATCTCAGCTGCATATACCTTCTGTGTTTTCTGATTAAAATTTGCAAGCAAACCTTGGAATAAACTCTACCTGACATGACTTCTAAAATAATTTATGCTCTTTGCAAAGCTCGAATGTAGGGATTGATTTGAGCGCCTGTCACTATATTTCAGATGATCAAAAATGGATCAGGGCTTTAAATGAATTTAATGACCAAAAAAGATTCTGTTGAAAAAAAGTCACTGAGGTTAGAAAACAAAATTCCTTGTCTAAAGCCACAGAAGAGTGCCATTCTTTTCTCATAAAAGTGGCATATATTAATCATCAGAAATTTGAAAAATGCAGAAATGAAAAGGAGAAAACATGATTCATAATTAAACAAGCAGAGAGGCCGTTGTTGACATATAGGCATATTTTCTTCTAGTCTTATCTTTGTCTTTGTGCTTTTTAATATAGGTAAGCATATAAAACAAGGAGAATATGGTTTCCTGGTTTATGTCACTCTCAGTAATGATAAAGACCATGATGACAACATTTGAAGACAATTATCAGGAACTTTCCAAGCAGCGTGTATATTGCCTTATTTAAACATCAAAACAATCCTGTAGGATAGGTTTTATTATTTCCTTTATTTATAGAGGGTAAGTAGTTTGCCCAAGGTCGTGTCACAGAATGTTCTAGGACTGTGACTCAAATAGAAGCAATTTCATTTTGAACCTTATGTCCTTAGTTGCTATGTAATCATAAAGTAATCATATGTCTACGATTTTAGTGGTTGTCTAATATACAAGGAGTCTCCACTGACCACATTCGCACATTGCCTTCTAGGTAGGTGTGCCCCCTGGAGGTGTGCAAGTTGGGAGCCCTGTGCCATGCATGACGCTGTGTGAGTAACACACTACCTCTTAAACTCATTGCCCTATTTTTGGACATGAAGTAGTATCATTATTTTGCTCCTTTGTCCATCCTCGATAGTAGAGTTGAAAAATCACCCTGTGTTGCATTAAATACTCCAGGGTTTGAATCTCAGTTCTGCAGTTTACCAGGAATTATTATTATTATTATTATTATTATTATTATTATTATTATTCTTTTGCACAAGTTTCATAATCCGTCTGTAACCAAGGCAAAGCGAAGTGTCATGAAAATTAAATAAGTTGTATGGGTGTAACCTGTTTGCAGAATTGTCGACAAAGAGGGAGTGGCCAGTATCTAGCAATTCTTCTTATTAATACCTATTTATAATAGCTAACACGTTTGGAGCAATACAGTTATGTATGTGACTATAAATTATCTGATTCAATCCTCACATCAACTCAATAAATTAAGCCTTATTTATTGTTGCTGGCAGAGGAGAACAATGAGGCTCAGAGAGGTTTAAGAGACTTTTCCAGGAGAGGCTGGATTTGGTGTTGGAGGGTTTGGCTTCAGACTCTTTTCTTTTCTTTTTTGGTGTTGAGAATTAAACTCAGGGCCTTGTTCTTGCAAGGCAAGCACTCTAACCACTGAACTAAACCACCAACCCTGGCTTCAGACTCTGAGACTCCTTGCTAGATGGAGGTCTGTCACAAAGGGCCTTAAATACTGCCAAGGAATTCAGGTCTGAAGGAGATGCCAATAAGACTGTAAGTGGGGAATGGAAAAGATCTGCATATCCGAGATCTGTCAATGCATAGACAGAACAAGACTGGAGTAAGGGAAGGCAGGCAGGAGGGAAGGAGAAGAAACAAATATGGATGTGGACAGAGTTACAAAAACCTGCAGCATTTAGAGTCCTGAAAGGGACAGGAAAGGAAGGAATGTCCTGGAACTGTTTATGAGATGCTCTGGGTCAAAACCATGGTTTTATCTACTAAGACAGAATAGAAGAACAATCAGGGCCACCTTAGGCTGGATAAGTTGTCACCAGATTCCCAACAGATACACAGTGGGGGTGGTCAGGTAGCAGATGTGGATGTCAGAAACTCAAAAGCAGAAACAGAATTAGTGGACTCCATTCCTGTGCTTTCAGAAGACTGATGACAGGTGAGGCTGCGAGAACACAGTGGGGTTGTGAGGAGACTGCAAAGAGAAGGAAACAGAATGAGACATAAGGCAAAGCATCACTTGAGGGATCAGCATAGGCCATGCAGTATATTAGTTAGGATGGGCAGAGCTATGCTGCTGTAACAAACCAAGCCTGATGTCTGAGGGGCTTAGTATGACCAGCTTATTTCTCCTTTGGGTAAAATATGATAAGGCTTAGCAAGGATTTCCTCCCTCTAGTGACTCAGGGAACCAGGCTCCTTCCTTCTGGGTACCTCAACATCTTAGTAGTTGGCTCCCAAGAACACTTGAGAGAGGAGACATGCCTAGTAGTCTCTGCTTAACCATGGTTTGCTTTCTGTGGTTTCAGTCACCACAGTCAACTGTGATTTGAATATGTTAAATGGAAAATTCCAGAAATAAACAACTCGTGAGTTTCAAATAACTTTTATTACATTATGTTTTGTAATCATTCTCATTTATTATTGGTTATTTTTATTACTCACTTACATGGGTAATTTATAAATTAAGCTTTATCATAAGTGTATATGTATGGGGGAAAACTGTATGCAGGGTGATCAAAAATACAGTGAAGTTTTAAATAAAAATTTAAGAAAACTGTTACAGTAAAAGAATCCATCTCCTTTGGAATACCCCTCTTCACTGTGAGCACACTTGCCGCGTTGTCCTTGCTGCTTTCTGAAGCAGTTCTAAAAGTCATGAAGATCCTTTCATTGCTGCCTCAGTGTCCTGAATCAATTCAAATCGTTTACAGCAAGGTCTGCCGAATGAAAACATGACATTGTGTCCTCATCCCCCTTATTCACTGGGCCTGGTACAGTGTGACTTCTGGCTCTTCCCAAAGTTAAGATGACTATGAAAGGTAAATGTTTTTGAATTGATCAAGACATCAAGGCAGCCAGGACAGCATAACTAAAGACACTCATGAAAGAAGATTTCCAGAACTGCTGCAGAAATTGTCAAGAAAGATGGGATAAGTGTGTTTGAAGTGAGGGAGAATATTTTGAGGGGGATTAGTAGCAATGTGTCTTGTACTGTAATACATTTTAAAAAATTTAAACATTCACCATATTTCTGGTCATGCCTCATCTATACAGTTTGGTGCTATCTGTAATTTCAAGCATCAACAGGCGGTCTTGATACGTACTGCCAGTGTATAAGATGCGGACTATGGTACACAAACTCTTAACTCCCTCATTTGGATGATATACACATTACCTGTGTCCACAGCCCTGTGTCCACAGCCCAGTGGCCACGAGTAATTGCAGGCTGCTTCCCTGACAAAGGAGGCCGGGAAGGACTGTGAGTTAGAAATAAGAAAGCACATGGTGCATGAACAACACATAGCATTGTCTCTACTGCCAACTCACATGCCCTCTCCAAATCAGTGATGAGTTCCAAGACTGTGGAACATTACTGAGTGCTGATCTTACTGCTCAGCGTGTCTGGTTTTGAGATTTAGTGGGTACTGAGTAGCTCTGTCCCAGGAGAGAGACAAGCAAACCACCAACCAGGACAGAAGCTGGCAGGATTGTACCGGCTCCTGAGGCAATGCCAGTGGATCCTAGCAGAAGTTGAGGAATGTGAGGATCTTGGGCCATGGGAGATCTACCTGCCTGGGCCACTGTTAAACTCCGATCAAAACTTTAACCTTGTCTCATTGATCCTGACACACCACACTCTGGTGCCAGCCACACTGTGTTCCAGGGACCCTGAGGACTCAGAGAACTTGGCACAGAGACAAAGCCAGGGCTCACTTTTCCTGGAAGGCAGGGACTCTTCAGCAAGTGTCCATAGATAGTGCCTAGCACATCAGCATGGGTTCTTGCGTTAAACGAGCCCTGGATATCACCCTCTGGGCTGTGATGGACATATGTGTTGCTGTGGTCTGGGCTGGCTCAGGTTCTGAGCCTTATTGCAGACCCTTAAAGCTGAAGGAGCGGATCTGGGTGAGAAGACTTGGGGAGTCTCCACCAAGCGTGTGGCCTGGCATCTCAGCTTCAGTTTGGGTTGGCCTCTGTTCCAGTGACTTCCATGCTCATGTTTCAGCCCCTCATCGCCTGCCCTCTCTGGGTGTTGGCTTCCTGGTTCTTGAGTGGGGAGGGTGTGGGGAAGTAGGGGATTCATAAAGCCTCTTCCCGACTAAGTCTCCTAATCTGTAATTAATTGAGATATAGTAAAACATAGCACGCTTTAATGTATGCTATTATTTTTATTCATTGTCTGCCGCTCTTTCCCACATTCTGAGTAATGAGCAGTGACTGCAGGCTTAGGAATTCACTAGAGGTATCTCTCCAAAGGGGTGGTGCTGTGTATCAAAATAAAAATTCTCATGAAGTTTAATTGAGATTCACTGCCCAAATGAGACTGAGCTGCTACTGAATAAGAGCAAGTCTCTAATGCATGCTGAGTTTGAAAATAAAGCCTGATGCCACTCCTAACCATGGTTGGTGATGCTGGGGGGAACCGCCACTTGAGGCGGTTTGAGGCACAGGCCTCCCCTTTGCTTCAGGAAAGGAGGATCTCAGTGGGGTTTAGCGGTTCTGTGCTCCTCCTGCAGAAGGAGGGTGGGTGTGGCTGAGTTCATGCACAGTGCAGGGTCCCCAGTGTCAGGAGCACGCTTTGCCCTTCGGAAGTGGTTTGTGAGGGTGGCGTGACTTACAGCCAACCAAATGCCCTGCTTCCCTCTTTGCTGAATCCCCTGTATCGCTTCCATCGGCCCAACCCTGGACCACTCTCCTCTTCAGGAGGGTCACGTTGCCTTCTGTCCCCTGTGTCCCTGCACTGTGGGGTAGCAGCAGGTCCTCTTGGGAGAGTCTGGAGCTCTGGGGAGGCTCACAGATGAGGCAAGAGCACAGGGAAGGGAAAGAGAAGAAGGAAGGGAGTCAGGGGTGACAGTGACTAAAGGCATTGCCCAGAGGCCAGGTGGGAACAGCGCAGCCCTTCACAGTGTGCGGTCTTTCTTGCCCTTGTTTCTGGCCAGCCTCCAACCTACTTTGTGAGGTCTGCAGGCCTGGGATGAGAAGAGAGACTGTGAGACTGTGAGGGGTGAGGTAACTTGCTGCACACAGACAGTCTGAGCTTGAAATTCAGGCTTTGAGTTGCATATGTTGCCCCTCTCCCATCGCCCTAGGATCACCCATTGGGTCACCTCACTGGGTTACCCCTTGGGTTGTCCTGTGGGGTCGTCCCGTTGGGTCATCCCATTGGATCATCCCATTGGATGATCCCGTAGGGTCATTCCAGTGGGTCATCCCATTGGATCATCCCATTGGATGATCCCGTAGGGTCATTCCAGTGGGTCATCCCATTGGATCATCCCATTGGATGATCCCGTAGGGTCATTCCAGTGGGTCATCCCATTGGATCATCCCATTGGATGATCCCGTAGGGTCATTCCAGTGGGTCATCCCATTGAGTCATTCCATGGGGCCATTTCACTGGCTCATTCCATTATCACCTGTGATCCCCTCCTGCTGCTCCCACCCTCTGTGCTGCTGCGTGGCTCCCTCAGCCCTGCTTGGGCTACTCTCGGGGCTGAATCCTGCCTCCTCCCTTCCTGGGGCTCTTCCAGTGAGAGCACTCACCATGTGTTTCTGGTTCTTAGGGACCCGAGTGGGGTAACCGTCTTGTCTTATCAGGACTGTTCTGCAGAGACCTTTCAGAGGTTCAGAAGGATGATCCACCAGGCTGGCCACACACATCTCTGAGTGACTGACTGGAATGGGGTCTGAATCCAAACACCAATCTCTTACTTGTAAGGTACGTACATCCAGGTGGCCAAAGAGATGTGGCTTTGGTTTGGAACTTTGTGAAGCAAGGTCCCCCTCCGGGTGATACTTGTCTGGAGGTGGGATGGAGGACAGAACATGTGAGGAGTACCCAGTTCACAACACATGGGACAGGGCAGGTGTGACAGAAGAGACACATGAAGGGAAAGCTAGACTCGGGAGACCAGGGGACATGGGAGCCCATGGAGAAGTGAACACGGAGACTCTCAGTGTTGTGGACATTGATGGGCCATAAGGAAATTTCAGGGAAGAGTTGTGAGCTAGCAGGAAGAGATGGAAGGAAGGAAGGAGGGAAAGGAGGAAGGAGAAAAGAAGGCAAGGGAAGGAGGGAAGAGCAGAGAAGGGAAGGGAAATGCAAAGGGAAAAAAGGGAGAAATGGTGTCCTTGGGCTGCTCTTCTCATGCTCAGGAGACAGTAAATCTTCTCTAACATATAAAACTTATCACGTACCATAAATATGATTTCTTAGAAAAGGCACAAAGGTTTTAGGGTCTTTGAGACAAGTGACACAAAACCCCATCACAAAAATGGGTATCATGGGCTGGCATTGCTTAATACGAGCACAGGATTTCCGCTCCTTCCTCTTGGCCGTGGCTGTGGCCCTTGGGGCTCCAGGCAGCAGGAGGAGGTGGCAACAGAGACGTCACCAGGTGCACACCTCCGCAGAAAGGAACAGGCTCTGCTTTCTCCTCTGACCTCTACATGTTGTGCACCCTTGAGCAAGTCCTGGACTGAACCTTGGACCTCTCGGGGACTCGTACTGTTGCTTGTAAAAGAGGGACATCAGTGCCTCTTGCGACAGGGGGAAGGGCCCTGGCTCAGACAGTCCCTGAGCCCCAGAAGGACAGGCATCACATCTCTCCCCAGTTTCTGGAGCTTTTCCTCACGCACGTCCGTGCTGCTAGCCCAGGACTCTGGCTGGAGGGATATGCCCATGGACGAGACGACATCATTGTGTTGTCATTGAGGCTCCAAAGCTGAAGCGTTTCTCCCAAGATCTCGCTCGCAAGGGCAGGGCCAGGGCTGGACCCACTCTGCCTTCTTTACAGGAAGCGGCCTCTTCAGGATACATGTGCACAGAGCAACCTCCACCCACCCGGGGGTTCATCTTACAGGACATCTGTGTGCAAACAGGTCATTCTGAGCAGCGTCCTTTTTGACTGTGTCTTTGCTCATAAACTATTCTTTTTGGTCCCGAGGAAAAAAAATTAATTTACTCATTATATTTAGAATTTTGAATGAACATCTTACATTGGAACGTGGCTGGAAACAACTACTTCTCTTGCGGATAAAGCAAAACAAAGCTTGGGTTTAAAAATAAACAGCGTGCTGAGATGACAATTACATTGACAAGAATACTGTAAACAAACCCGCTCCCAATCTGATGCCTCTCGTACGGCATGCCACCTTCAATGTA
This sequence comes from Hystrix cristata, assembly GCA_004026905.1. NCBI lineage: Eukaryota > Metazoa > Chordata > Mammalia > Rodentia > Hystricidae > Hystrix > Hystrix cristata. The sequence continues at coordinate 24,764 of PVJO010014199.1, forward strand.
TTGCTGTTATATTTTCTCCCTTCTTAATTAAAACCCAGTACCTAACGAGGGCGGGGTTGGGAAAGGAATTTGTTCTTGAACTTGGCTTTACTTGCGTCCATTGAAACAGATGCGATCCAATTTGTATTTTCTTCCAGTTTTGTTATACTTTATATTTGCAGGTTTTGGAAAACTAACTCAACTCTGGACTCTTGTACTTAACTTGTACTTAACTCTGGACTCTTGAGTCATCGCTCTCACCAGAGTTTTCCTACTTGGCAGATTTTTGTAAGTTGCCTTTTCCACCTGCTGTTGCTATCCTGACAGCTCTTGGATTTTTCCAGTGTCACCCAGATCTGTCACAGTTCCCTTTGCCTGATAAACTCATTGAACACTTCTCATCTTGGCATTCAAGGCCTTTCCTGAAATATTCCAACCAATGAACTCCATAAAAGCATCTTTTGCGCAGTCTAGCCACACACCATCACTTGGGTATTCCACAAGCTTTACACACCATGTGGTGAGAAAGCCACAGCCCTTCTATTCAATGTCTTTGGAGAATAAAGGAATAAGCAAGGAAATTGTGTTGCTAGGCAGACCCTCAGTAGTGTTACACACAGATACTAAGTGCCAGCTTGGCATAAGGAAATGATGATATTGAAGGATATTTAAACTAGCTTCTCGAAGCAAGGTCATTTGGATGGAAGTCAAAGGAACTGTTATTCAAAGGCAAAGGAGGTTGATGTGGGACTCAAAGTGGGACCCAAAGTGGGTGTCATGTGAGTCCCACTTGCTTGGATACTTCCCTGGGAATGTCTGCTGGCCTAGTGCCTTAGGGACAGTAACCCTAGTTGGGGAAATAGACCAGTGAGGCAGTTGGGTAGGCCATTCTGGGCTCAGAGTGTGGAGGGCTAATGCTCTCTGAGATCAGATCCGGTGGTGTAGGGGAGTGAATGGTCATGCTGGAGTGAACACTGTGTCAATCAACCCTGACACCTCTGTATTTTCCCATGTATTTCTGGCCTTGCCTATGCCAGAAGGTCCCTCATCTTCATCTCCTCCTCCTGAGATGATGGTCCTGTGCTTCCACTTATGACATTCCACCTGTTCTTGTGTTTCCTGCCTCCAGACCTCGGTGCCTCTGAGGAGCTTCTTCTTCGAGGAGAGTGCGTGTGTGAATCTCTTACTCCTTGGATCTGCTTTTAGTGACTTACAGATTCCTCAACTTTTGAATCTTCTAGTGCCCCCCTTGCTTATTCACACACACCCCTGTTTTCTTGTGTAATTTGAAATGCGGTCCTAGTATTTTGCAAGATTTTCCCTGAGCAGCGGAATAGCCACCAGATCTGGCTGCCATCTTGAACTCATCACAGAAGTTTTTAGTGTAGGTCAGAATCACTATTCTACTTTTCTTCCTCACATCACATTCCTTAAAAAGAGGTAGAAAGTCTTCTCTTAACACACAGGTAACAAAATGCTGATTTTTTTTCCCCTTAGTGTCACAAGGCAACATATGACAAAAATCACACAAAAATATTCATTGTTCATTGACCTTTCCTGACCTCTCCTCTCCAGGCAATTCTGTAGTAATAAACTAAAAAGGATGCTACCTGTACTGCTCTTTTATTTTGCCCAAAGTCACTTGCTTTAATCGTGTTGCTGTTGACACACAGAGACTGGAATATGGGTTGGGTTCTGTTCATCCTTGTTGAAAAGATGCTGATATACATTCTTCACTGAAACCTGAATGCAAGATGATGTTTGTGTCAGTAAACTTTCCTTGAATGGGGACACAATACCCGACACTCACAACCTAAAAGAAGAGACTTTTAATTAGGCCTATGGTTTCAGGGGAGTCAGTCCATGGTGTGCTGGGTCCAAGGCAGGAACATCATGGCAGAAGGACATAGCAGAACACAGATTCTTAGCTCATGGGTGTAGGGAAGCACGGTATGGGGACAGTGCCAGAGACAAAAGGGTGAGAGGCCAGACCTAGTACCCAAGGTTATGCCTCCACGATCTATATACAAACACACCAAGATGTGTGCTTCATCAGTTTCCTGGGCAGCTCCGAAGCCAATGAATCTGACACAATCAATCTTACCCATGACGATATAGGTGGTATCTCTTGCGGGAATGTTGGGATTCTGTGATGCTGATGCCGTTGTGACTGTAGATGCTACGACACCAACACAGTAGCACCACCACGGTACCACCCAATTAATGGGTCTCCATGGAGGCAGCCCTCAGTAAAGCCAGACAGGTTAAAATAAAGAGTAAAATACCACTTTGAATCAAGCATCAGAGAGCAGACTTTCAAGATCCTCTTTTAGTTGCTTCTGTTTGTTTATTTAATGAAATAATATTAATCATGACCACTTACCACCAACTCCACCACACACTAGGATGTATGCTGTGCCATGTGTTATTATATTTACTTCTTCCCAAAGTTTATGAGGTAGATACTGCTATAACTTCCATTTTTATAGGTCTGGGCATCAAAATGTGGAGCATTTAAATAGATTCTTAGAGCTACCTTGTGAGTTATGCATTGATAGCTTCAATGATGTGACACATTGAAGTATGAGGTTGAACAGGATTCCAACTTCAGGCACTCTAGCACCCAAGTTTAAATTCTTAACGACAGTCCCCAGCCCCAGCCCTGTACTGCTTAAGCTACAGTCCAAGACTCAGGGCCAGAATCATCTAAACTGTACATTTCATGACTCACTGCAGACCTGTTTGGGCTGAGAGTTAAATATCCAGGTTTTTATGTCAGAGAACCAGGCGAACCTATGTACACTGAGGGTTTGCAATCAAAAGGCTGGGGGAGCACGGAGCTGCACATACCCCACAGACAGGGAAGAGGGGCTACCTGGAGAACTCCAGAGCTCTTAAATGCAGGGGTAGCAGGATGGTTTTGGGGCTCCAGGTAAGAGCTGCTGTGCCATGAGTAAGGACTTCTCTAGTCCCTATTCCAGGAATCTGATGATGCCTCAATTCTAGTGTGGCAGAAATTCAAATGACCACCATCTCAGAGTCATCTTCTAAGTCACATGTAGTCTGGAAGCAGCTTTCTAGGGAAAAGCCGGTGTTACTCAGATGGATTTAACCCCTCCTCAAAACTTCTGCTTCTGCCATGGCTCCCACAAGCTTCATACCTCACATGCCCCTGATCCTTCAGAGGGCAGACCTCGTGGGCTATGACTCATCCCCAACAATGAGAGATTGAGGTCTAGTCATTGGCTCCCCATGGCCGCTCAGGCAAGGCTCCATTCTGGAGAAAGGTGACGGTCATTGGTGTCCACAGGTCGAGCAAAACAAAAAGACAGGTTCGGTCCAGTTCATCCACCTTGACCTTCTGGTTTGGGGACTCACTCTTTGCCATCAATCAAGGGTCTTCAGCAGCTAGTAGTGTGTCTTTTTCTGACCTTCACCTTGTGGATTTGATCAAGTTCACAGGGTCTTTGGAAGACTTTTTTCCCCTCCAACCTGAAATGTCAAGAGTAGCATCCAGATATGCTTCCTTTAGAAAACTACTTACCTCAGAAAATATTTAGAGAGCACCATGCCATGCTGTAGACCCAGATCTTGTCACATGAGCAACCATATTCTAGCTGGGAATGGGCAACAGCTTTGAAATCATGAGGTAGCCTAGAGCAACATGAGAAGAGTATAAATCATTTATTTCATCCAGGGAGGGCTCCTTGTGAGTTATGCATTGATAGCTTCAATGATGTGACACATTTAATGATACCACAATGCATCATATGACAATGACATCCTCAGTTCACACTTAATGTTGTTTTCATATCATTTTGCTACTTCTTTTACTGCATGTATTTTCCAAAAACCTGGAAAACTTGTGGGGTGCCAAGTTCATATAATGCATGTAGTCCAGGCAGACTGAGCTGGATTGAAGGCAGTGAATTAAACCCAGGACTCCAAAATAGTGGAGGAATGAAGGAGAGATAAGACAGTAGTGCTAATACTGTTTCATTCTCCTGTGATCAAAAATGGCCCTTAAGGGCTGGGGATTTAGCTCAGTGGTTAGAGTGCTTGCCTTGCAAGCATAAGGGCCCAAGTTCGATTCCCAGCACACACACACACACAAAATGGCCCTTAATGTTTGTAGCATATTTGTCCAGTTTCAAAATCTTACCATATTTTTTAGCTTTATTGATTCTTGTGAATACTCTGTGAGGTACTTTTATCATCAGTTCCAGCACACAGGAACTTTGATATTTACCAGGACTCTGATCAGCCCAACCACACACACCAGCACATGGGTTGGCGCTTGGTCTCTGGCCTGCCCAGCTTTCATTTCCACCCAGATTCCCCTGTATCACCAGAGGAATTAGAGGTGGATGCTGTTTATTAACCAACATTTTTTCTATGGATTACTAATCTTTTCTCTTGAGTTGCAATTCATAGATTATTATCCTTTTTGCCATTTGAAATAATCATCATACGATAAATCCAAAGTAACATTGAGCCAGAACGAGTGTACTTGATTCAAATTTTTGATTTACGCATTCATTTTTGGTGAGCATCTCCTTAACTATACTTTACGGAAACTTTTAGAGTCAGTATGTCTGATCGTGTAGCACTGTCCCCTTATGACTTCTGGTCCCCAGGCTGCTGTGAGACTCCTTGTCATGCTGGATTCTGCATGTCAGACTTCGCCTCTGAATCCTTCTCCTCCATGTGCTACCTACAAGGTGGTGTTGTCCAACTCTTGGTCCTCAGCCCTTTCCCAGTCTCTGCCCTTTCCCTACTGCATTTTTTCTAAACCTGGAGGTTTATTCGTGGATATGCCCATGAGTTCCCAAATTTTATGTCTAATCTGAACTTTAAACAAACATATCTGAATGCCTATTTGGAGTCCAACAGTCTTTTTTTAAAATTAATTCAATATATTTATTCATTTCTTACTATGTATTAGGTATCAGTTATTCTTATAAACATTGAGAACAAAGCAAGGAAAAGATTTATAGTTATTTATGCATGTGTAACTTATCAAAGTGGAACTCTGTTCCTTATTTATGAAGTCTGTTCTCCAACTTGCCTTAACTTAGTAAATAAGGTTCTCTTTCTCCAGTCGTCTTAGCTGAAGACCTGGGAGTTGCCATGATTATTCCATATGTCTCATTTTTCAATCCTGCCCATCAAGAAGCTCTGTCAATCCAAATCTTTACATTTCTCCCAATTTCACTCATTTTCTCCAAACCTATTGCAGCCGACTACCGACTTCTTCTTTTCTATTCTTCACCTTCATGATTCATAAGGTGATCTTGAAATATTGGCCCACATCACGTCCTGATGAAAACCACTGTCTTTCCAATGCATGTAGGATACAATTTGGATTATTCTCATGGCCTACCCATAAGTCTTCTGGGCATCTGAACTCCGGATGGACATGTCTCCAAATTCCTGTCTTTTTTTTCTTATCTCTTTTCCTGCTGCCACATTAGTCTTCCTACTGGTCCTCGGATATGATAGAGCTCTTTCATATCTCAAGAGTCCCTCATATGAACGCCCTCGGCCTGGATATTTTTCTTCCTCTATTTGTTCCTTGACTCCTTCTCAAGTTGTGTTCAGTGATCTCCCCCAGGGAGGCCTATGTTGAGTGTATTTTTAATCTGGTCCCAGTACTTCACTTTTTATAGCACTTACCACAGTTATGATTATTTTATTTTATTTTATTTTATTTTGGTTTAGATATTTTAAAATCTCTGCACTAGAATATAAGTCTATTGCAGTTAGAAGCCATGGTGTCTCATTCACTAGCATGGTGACCCTCATGCCTGGCATGGAGAAGACTCACAATTAATACTTTCTGGTTGAATGAGTGAGTATTTGTCATCTGAAAGGCAGGCGACTGAGACTCTTGCTCAAATATAATCAAATATCTTAAAGCAAGGTATTGATTTTTTTCCTGAATTAAACATGAATAATAACCTCCTCAGTGGTATTTTTTAAACACTGATGAGCTAACTCAAGTCAAACACAAAATGGTCTTTCTTGAGTATACAGTCGATAAATGTGGATGTTGGTCCTCTTGGGGACTCAGGGTCACATGAGAAAGTGCAGAGGGAGTAGCCTTAGATGGTTTCTGGATTCGCGTGTAATGGCATTTATCATTTGTTCATGAAAATATGAATTAATCATGGCTGCCAGTCTTTTCTGAGTCCTTCTTCATGCCAGACTCTGTGGAGAAAGAGTAAGAGCTGAGCCTTGAAAGAGAAGCTAACTATGGAGAAGGACAAGCTCAGACCCACCTCAAGGGAGGCAATGAGAACATGGTAGTATTTGGTGCAGATATAGAAGCATATATACTCTTTGAAAGTCCAAAGGAAAGAGATTAAAATTTTCCCTGAGATTAGTAGAGGGTTCATGGTGGTGGTGATATTTTTATTGAGCTTTGGGTATAAAATAATATCAGCATAAAAAAGGGAAGAAAAGCAATATAAAAGAAGAAGCAACCAGATTTAGCACCCTTCACAGACTCACAAATGTCCTGTATCCTGCTAGACCCTTCATCCCGTGTGCCCAATGCACAGGGACTTCTAGTTTTGTTATTGTTACTTGTTTGAGACAAGAGAATTGAATCCAAAAATTGACATGCTTTTCCTGAAGGTGCTTGACTAACAGCAGTGAGAAGGTTTATGGATCTGGGCTTTTGAGCTTGGCTCTGTCCTAGCTGCTCCTTGTAGATCTTGAATTAAGCAGGTGGCCCCAGGTCTCTCTGCATCGTCTTCTCCTGCCAGCTGGGAGCTGTGTTAGGGTGACCCACTTCCTAGCAGAGTGCTGATCCTGAACAGCTGAAACTTTCCCAGGAACGTGTTCCCCAAACTCTAAGGGGGTGAGCTTTAACTTTTCCAGCAGTCTCTTGTGCAAGGGAGATGTCTAAGATGCCTGGGCTGGGCTCATGGACTGCAGAGTGGAGTGGGGACCCCCGAGTGGCTGGTTATTCCACAGCCCACCTTGTCCTTCTACAGCACTGTGCACGCTGTGAGAGCCCTTTCTCCAGGACTGAGTCATTTTAGCCGGTGGAAGATTTCTTTCTGCTAATTGGCCCATAGCTCATTATTTGCAAGAGGACAGTGGTCTGGTGAGGTGCCCAGGGTCTCAGAGAGGAGAGGTGACCGCAAAGATGACCTCTAAGGCTGGCAACCACCCAGTATTGAAGGAGGCCACCACTCGGGTCTTAAACTAATGCTGTTTGTTACAATGTGTAGTGCCGGCACCAGGAGGGGGCTGGGGCTCTGGGAGTCTGAGGCAAACCCAACGGCACAGCTCTCTGCAGTAGCAGAAGGACCTTGAGCCCTACCCAACTCGGTATACATATCCTGCCCCATGTACTGCCCGAATCCTGTCCCTAACCAAGCAACCAGCACCACATACACTCAGCCCTAAGAACAGATGGGATCTGTGTGCATGAACTCACAAACCACCTTCCGAAAAGATTTTTCAAATTTGTCATCTGTACTAAATATTGTACAGAGTTTTTCTTGTCATCATCTCCTAAACATCACAGTAAAACAATTATTTATATGTTTGTATTATATTAGATATTGTAAGTAATATAGAGATAATGTGATGTATATGGGAGGTTGTGTGTAGATTACATGCAAACAGTGCTCTATTTAAGGTTCATGGGCATCCTCAGATTTTGACACCCGCAGTGGGACCCATCTCCACAGACACCCAGGGAGGACTACCTAGGCACTAGCTCCTCACTAGACGTCCAGATAGAAAGAGCAAGGACAGGAGTGAGAAGGAGGTACAAATATGACTGCCTCATTGACAGGTGTCCGTCACAATGCAGAGCTTGGGAGTCTGAGAAGAACTGGATTTCTGTGCATGAGAGATGATCAGGCACTTAGAGACTTCCTCTGCCTAGTGAATCAGATGCGTGCTGGGGCCCAGGAGAGCCTGCATCAGGTAGATCTTGGGGACCACAGTCCTCGTGACCAGTGTGAGGGGCACTCAGGTGATGGCTAGGACTGGACTTTGCAATCTTCCTCCTCTGCCAGTGTGGCTGCCTTGCCCTATATGGGCACTGTCTGTAACCGTGGCCTTTGGCTTTGTCAGCAGTGCCTCACGGAAGGACGGCTGTGCAGGGAAACTGAGGGAAGATCAAAAGATATGATCGAGAGGGGGTGGATGGAGAAAGCAGCAGGACTTACGGTGACGAAGAAGAGGCCGCGGGAAGGCAAAACTCGATGCTCTAGACTCAGAACACTGTGCAAGTATCAGAGAAGATTTGAAGGCTCCAGAGAGCCTCAGCCGGGGACCTGAGGTTGTGCTCAGGCTGAAGGAAGAGGCTGAGGGAGCTGTGCCCCACCACGCTGAACAGAGTGAGTCTTTGTGGCCATCAGGCATGCAGCTCAGCAGGCACACAGATGCCACACGGGCCAGAGCCATGCTGTGAGTCTGTGGTGTCCCCGTGGGTCCCTGGCGGTGGGTGCTGGCTTCTTCCCAGTCTCCCTCCAGCTCCACGGCACCCTAGATCTGCCATCTCTCTAGCTCACTCATCCGCTTCATGCCTTGACCTATGGGCGGGATTTGTTGTTCCAGGCTCGGAACCCAGGAGACCCGCAGAGTAGGAGATGAGAAAGTGTGGATGCCTTCAGGCTGATGGGGAATAGGTGAAGAAACATCCAGAGGGACGTGTGAGTGCTTTCCTGAACTTAGGCAAATAACCAAACCTAACAAAAACCAGCTCCACACTCCACGACGCCTGTGCGCGTGCATCCACACATTCATTCATCTTGGCCCACTCACTCGTTCAGCACCCCCAGCAGACCCACTCGGCTAGTGTACACCTCAAGGGAGGCTCCTTCCTCCTTCAGCGCAAACCCCCATCTGCCCCTTTTCTGCCCCTTTCCTCCTCTCTTTCCCTTCCCAATGGCATTTTTTTTTTATTTCAGAAGAAAACTTATGAAAATTGTTGAAACACATACTACAAAGCAAAACCTTATTTTTTTAACATTCGGCGGAGAGCTCCGCACCCCCCCATAGCCCCCCCAAAAGGCAGCCATGTCAAAGACACTGTCTCCCCCCTTTGACATTCATGCCGTGCTCAGAGTCAGCTGGGGTCTCGGCTCTGACAAATTTGCATCTCTTTGAATGTGACGCTTGAAAAAAGCCAGAGCCGCTAGATTAAATTTTTTTTTTTTTTTCCGTCGAGAAAATGAGAAAAGCCTCTATCTCTCGGCAGAGTCTACTGGGAAGATCTTTATTCTGATTCTTGTTAGAATTGTTTATCACCCTGACAGGCCAGACTCGGACGAGATAAAGGCTCGGCAGCATCACGGGGCCTGACAGTGGTAGGACACGCAGAAAAATGAAAGGAGCAGGAGAAAATATTATTAATAGATGCCGACTCGCTTTGCCTGCGTGGCACGTCAGGGAAGGGAGAGGGAGCCACGGCTTGATTGCAGGCCTATGAAGTTCTGTCCAAAAAAGAAGCTATTTTTCATTAAGTGATAGAAGGGCCTGTTTCATGTTCTTTCCTGAGGAGCTGATAACTTATGCAGTTTATTCTAACCCTGCTGATTTCTGTCAGGGGAAGCAAACTCCTGAAAGATGGCTCTGACTTGTCCTTTTCAGAGAGAGGAGGCTGCTTTGACAGACACTAGAGCAGGGCCGGGAGGCTGGCCTCGTTGGCGCAAGGTCCCCGGACCGCGGTGGCGCACATGTCCCTTGTGGAGAGCACAGGATGCTGGGGAAGGGGAAGAAGACTGAGCCTTCTGCCTCCCTGTGGCTGTCTGCCTGGTCAGGGCCAGACTTCCACTGCAGGCCTGTGGGTCCAAGCCGCGTCAGAAAATACACTTTTGGGGTCTCCTAGGTGAGGACCCTCTGGGCCACGCCACTGTTGACCAGGCAGCTGTGACACAGCACCACGCACTGGCCGGCTCGCCAACAGAAATCTATTTTCTCATAATTCTGGAGGCTGACAAGTTCAGGATCAAGGCCCCAGCAGGGTGGCGTGCTCAGGAGTCTTCTCCCTGCACTTGTGGATGGCCTCCCTCTCTCTCAGGGTCTCTGCCTACCCTCTCCTGTGCCTGCTTGTCCTTGGACTCCTGCTCTTCTTCTGAGGAGGCCAGGCCTGCTGGCTTAGGGCAGCACCCTGGAGACCTCATTTCACCTCACTCATTTCCTTGAAGGCCCTGTCTCTAAGGACAGTGGCCTTGTGAGGTGACGGGGTCTGGGACTTCAGCAGAGCAGTCTGGGGAAGAAACAGTGGAATCATCAGACCTGTGCCCAACTCAGGAGGCAGAATTAGAATGGGACCTGAGGCCACCCTTACCTTAGAGTGTCGCTAGGGCTCCCAGGAAGTGGCTTCTCAGACGCTTTTTGGCTGAGGGCTTCAGGTCCCCAGCAGAGGCCCCGATGGGACAGGGTAGTGGCAGAGGAGCTGTGCATGTGAATCAGCGCCTTAAGTGACTAATGGAGTGACTCAGATTATGTTACTGAAATTTCTGTGCCTCAGTTTCCTCTCCTGTGGAAATGATGGCATTTCTGCTGCTTCCCAGACCAAATGGGGACTGAGTTTGATGAGAGACAAGCACAGGTCCCATCTGTCCCTGGGGACATGTGGGTTCTAGGAGGGCCTTCTGCTCAGATGGGGCGCTGCTGCGGGGCAGCCCAGGGAGGCCAGCGTGTGGTCGGTGTCCAGCTTTGGCCCCACTGTGCACTGATCACGAGCTGAATGGTCTGTCCCCAGAGGGTTGTGGGACCGCTGAGCCCCCTTTGCAACTGAGCCCTGATTCTGAGTCTCTTCTTCCCTCCTGCTGGATGCAGAAGCATGGCAGGCAGTTCTGCCGAGACTTAGCTGGGACACTTGCAGCTCCAGGGACCATGGCATCCATTCCAGTGAACAGCTGGAGGTGGGGACTGGGAAAATGGCAGGCCATTGTGAATTGATGTGGGACAAGAATCTCTGTCCTTGTGGGGTCCATGGAGCTTCAAGGCTGGACAGAGGACCTGGGCATCAGTGAATGAACTTGGGTGTAGACAGAAGGACACTTTGGCCTTGCCTGTCCCATTTACTACTTTGGCACTTGATTTATCGTTTTGAGCCTTGGTGCCCTCTTATGTAAAATGGGAGTGATTATAATGAGAGACATTGTGATTATTACCTAAAGTACACACACTGGGTGACATAACCCCTGGAGTAGACAAGCACTTAGTTTAGAGCGGTCATGCCGCTATTGTCACCAGTGATGGCGGTGGTGGTGGTGACGACGAAGATGATGGAGACAGTCCTCTGCTTGATAACAAACAAGTACACAACACTTGGCCTGTGTCAGGTGCTGTCTTTGGTCCTCCCGTTCCTCATTTCACTGGATGTTTATAGCAGCCATGGCTTGTAGGCATCCTTGTTATTCACATTTTAAAGATGAGGACCTTGATGATGAAGAAAAGTCAGTGGCCTCTCCTGGGTCACACAAACTGATTGGCGGGGATGCTGCTGGGTGTAGGCTGTAAATTCTTGGAGGCTCTTTCATTTTACCACATGAGCTAGAGAAAATGACCAAATGCCCAAAGAGGTAGCAGAACCCAAGATGGAGGTCGTCACTCTACCGTCTTGCCCTGCTGGGTACAAAGTCACAAGATGAGTATTATAGACTGGTGGAAATTCTTTCAGTCCTTGCTGATCTCAAAGCCCACTGATGCCAAAGATTCAAAACAGAACTGGAGGATCCCAAGTATTTTCTGGCATGGATAGAGAAGATTTCTTGCGGGACTTAATCCTGGAGAGAAATCTCTGGCTGACCCCTCAGAGAATGGGTTAAAACTCACCTCCTCGATGGTGCTTCCCTGAAGTCCTCCAGCACAGGAAAGTGCTTTTTACAAGCATGAGGAACATGCTGTATATATAGTACTGTAGCACAGTGTGGTCATTTCCGGACCTGCGTGACTTTCCACTTTTGACTCCCCGGAATGACAGTGTCTGTAACACACAGTAGTGACACCAGGATGGTGCTCAGTGCATATCGGAGATGTGCTGGATGCGCTGATCTTACTGCTGCCACACTCAGTCCTCTGCCTGCTTTCCAGCCTTGGGCCGGCTTTTCCCATTGGCAGAGCATAGCTGAATCAGGTCACTAGAGGCTGGAAATGTGGTGCTCAGACCCATCCTCCTATAACAAAGAGAAGCCAGAAAGACAAGGGTGGGGCCGAGTGCCGGCACACAAATACACACCACATCACCTCTGTGTACCCTCCTGCTGACGGGTGTATTCTAATGCATGTTTTGAGCCGGAAGATCATATTAACCACAGCCAAAGTCAACAGAAACCAAAGCCAATGATGACAAAAAATAGATCATCACAACCAGCCAGGCCATTATCATGGAGTGTAAATTCTCTGAGTGCAGTGATTCAATCTTTTGACCCAATTCTCCATCACTTAAAGCAGTACTCCATCAATGTTTGTTGATTACCTGACTGACCAATGGGCATCTTTTGTTCCCTGATGGCTATAAATGGAAGTTCAAAAATTATTTTGCACAGGCAAGTATCGTAATTGACCCAAAGATCTTTGAAGAAAGCTGGGTCACAGTGGTGTGTAAGAGGCCCCCAAATCTCAAAAATTAAGAGCTGCGTGAATCCTATGAATGTTAGGACCACTTAAGCCACTGAAAAAGAGACCCCGAAATGTATAAGGGCTTCAGCATAATGACACTCAAAGTAGGTATGTCCAGTGCGCAGGAATGCAGACTCCATGCTATGACTCAGAAAGCCACTTCCTTTCTGACTCATGGCTCAGCTATCCACCAGTACTACCTTCATTGTCTGCATCCAGGCAGCAGAAGAGGATGGAGAGTACAAGGCGGACCTGCTGTCCCTCGAAACTCAGCAGAAGTGACACTCATCCCTTCAGCTCCTTCCAGTGGCAAGAAGTAACCCTGTGGCTGATTTGAGACCCTGGGAAATGTGAACAGGCATGTGCAGAGGCAGGAGGGGAAGAGGGGAAGTGCACTTCTGACAAACAGCTGTTCGTCTCTGCCCTGCAGTGTGTGTGTGTGCGTGCGCGCGTGTGTGTGCGTGTTGCAATATTTTTTTCAAGATAGATTTGCAAAGGTAACAAGTATAAATGGTTTAAAAATCGTTTCAATAATAATTATTTAACTTGCTGGAGTTTTACAAGATTCTGTTATTGCTTTACCTGTCCTGTTTATTTGTTTATCCCTGCTAAGGGAAGGAGAATGTTATTTTGAAGAACTACCTGTGCCTGTGTGCCTATGTGCACACACCATTTCCCTGGTCCTCTCTTCAACTCCAGGAGGTGGGTTCTTCCACTCTCCTCAGCAGCTCGGGGCTGGGAGGCCGACAGAGCTGCTTTCTCAAGGTTTCTGCATGGCAGAGATGGGGGGAGGAGAGGCCTTCACACCCAAGGCCATGAAGATTCTCAAAGAGAAAGGACACAGGGAGGTGTTGCCACACAGAGATGACGCTGGTTTCCATGTCAGATGCTCAGGAAGATCCCCATTGTCACAAAGCAATTGTGTCGATCGATGGCTTCCCAATCGTGGTATCAGTCGCTCTCTCCTTTTGATGGTGATGTGGGCAAGAGAAATAGTCTGCTATAGGAAAAGTCATGAACAAGACACTCGTAATGAACGCTAGAAGCCCACACCATGCGGCACTGGGGGGCGGACTGAACATCAGGGTCATACCCTGAAGAAGGCGGACATCCGGAGGTGTGGAGGATTCAGATCTCTGTGGCTCCAGCCGGTGTGGTCATCAGCTGAAGCGAACACTCATCTTCCAGCTTTTCAAAAGCAGCTGAAAATCAAAATGTAAAATTCCCATTTTAAGAGTTGAGTCAATGAAGATGAAACAATAAAAATAAAGTCAAACTTGTCACCACTGCAGGATGGATTCAGAGCCTGAGAAGCAGGGTTGGGCCCTGGGCCTCAGTGGGTCCTCCTGAATCGGGTCTGTCTACCCTGCAGGATTCACTTCCACCAGCACAGCCTGTACCCACTGTGCTGCAGACAAAGCCAAAGCTCTGCCAGGGACATGATTTCCTGAGCTCCTGGTGGCACAAGGCAGGCACTGAAGGAGCATGGAGACAAAGGTGGCAGGTTGTTCTGTGGACTTTGGGGAAGCCGGATTCTCCTACATGGAAGGTGGGAGCGTTTCCAGTGAAGGGTAATTAAGAGCCATGAAGAAACTCAGACATGTGTTCCTTCTGCGTTGGCAACTGAGTTGACAGAACCACATGAGGTGTAAAATGCAGGCTTTGCATGCTTGTGTGTGTGTGCGTGTGTGCGCCTGTGCATGCACGCCTGCACGCTTGCTGGTATGTACTGCTGCCCACGCTTCCATGTGCTTTCTAACTTGAAGCTGATGAGAGAGGTATTGTGTCTTTTTTTAAAAAAGTAATCAACAACAAACTTTACTCTGTAATTTTAGCGAGGAGGTGAGTTTGCCAAGGTGCAGCCTGTTATTGTCAAGCTACTGTTTTGACAAAGTAGTGTATGTGTGTGGTTGTGTTTGTATGAGGAAGGAAGCAAAAAAACCCAACATATGCTTTTTAAGGAATTGAATACAATAAAAGAAGGATAAGAAATTTGGATTAGAAAGCTATGTCGTCATGGACCTTCTCGAAAGCTTTTGTCTCTAAAAGAGACACCCAGTCAGTTCTTTAAATGGTCTTCTGTCCCTGGTGCCTGCTCCATGCTAGGCACTGTGGTGGTCCTGGCCATGCCAAGATGCATGGGACACGGTTTCTGTGCTCCACGGCCCCATCATCCACTGTGGACAGTCATGTGCAACTATGGGCAACTGCTATCCATTCTGTAAGTAGCCACAGTGGACACTATTTTATTATGGAATTCATGTAAGCATTCGCAGGAGTAGCAGGCAGGTAGCAGCCTACTTGTTATGTGGGTAGGTAGAGGGCAAGGTGTTTTGCAGTAGTATTTTTCATGCTCTTAGCAACTATTATACTAGATCATGGTATAAAACAGGCGATGCTTAGAGAAGCCTGATAATGCAGAGTGATCCAAGGATCATGGTCCACCTCAACCACTTGCTGATTGAGTGACCTTGGCCTTTACTAATCTTATTGCTCTCCACTGTGCTTGTCTATGATTTGGAGATTACAGCTATGTGATTGTTAATTTAGCTTCATAACCAACCACCCCAAAATTCAATGGCTAAGCCACAGCAATCCATGCCTGCAGCTCAGCTTGTGTGAATCTGGTCGAGGCTGGGCTCATCTGGGTGGATCCTCTTCAGCATCGCCAGCCTCTTTCTCATTGTGGGTCTATGGGTGGGGTGGGTGGGTGGATCCCTGCCCTGTCTTTCATTTTCCTGGGGCCAATGAGCTTGTTCAGACGTGTTCTTCCCATGACAATGACAGAGATGCAAGAAAGCAAGTTTCATCTCAAAAGTGTCTTCGAAGCTCTTGGTCACATGATGATAATGGCGGCCCATTGGCCAAACCAAGTTCAGGTCCACGAATAGAGTCATTCTGTGCAGAAGTGGATTCCAACTCTCGGACACACAGTGGGGCAAGAATATGTAAGCACTGTGATTGAAAATAAAGGTAAGATTTAACTTCACAAAATTATCACAGTAAAGGACACATTGTCGTTAACCTCCTTCGAGATATTCACCCTGGCTTTGAACATGCTTATCTCATCATTCTCCTCACTTTCTGAAGCAGCTCTGAAGCCCTCTTTTGTGACTGTCTTCAGTTGTGCTGTCCTGGCTGCCTTGATGTTCTGAATTGACTCAAAATGTTTATCATCTTTCATGGTCATTTTGACTTTGAAGAAGAGTCAGAAGTCACACCGTGCCAGATCAAGTGAATAGGGTGGATGAGGACACACCGTAGTGTTTTTACAAGCCCGTCTTTCCCTTAGATGGCACTCAGCAGCAGTATGTACTCTACTTTGACCAGGCTTTGTAAAGACACTCGCAAAAGAAAACTTCCAGGAAGGCTCCAGAAAGTGGCAAAAATGATGGGCTAAATGCTTCTGAAGCAAGGGGGAGTATTTTGAGGGGGACTAATGGCAATGTGTCTTGTAATAATTTTTTTAAAAAATTTAGACATTCATCGTGTATTTTGATCACATCTAGTGTTTCTAAACAATAGTCTAATCTACTGAACTACCTACCTTATATTGTTGTTCTGAGGATAATATGTAAAAATGACGTAATATGCCTAATAAAAAGTTAGGACACCATGAGAGATCAATTGATGGATAATTCAGTTGACCTTCAGAGAGGTTACATAATTTGTCTTGGATCTCACAGTGGTAAGTGAAAAACTCTAATGCAAATTCGCATTATCCAAATCCCTTTCTTTTTAATGGAAAACTAGGAGCCTCTCTGGCACTGGAAAGTAGTTTATAAGGTTCCGATAAAGGCAATGTGAAGAGTCTAACTAACCAAGTCGTTCCTGTGTATGAAGGCAGGTATTAGACTTGGAGAGTTCAGGCGGTAAGTGTGGTGGGCAAACCAAACTCACGTCCCAGGAGTGAGAGCAAGACGACTGTTCATGATGATGACTGCCGTGCGCTGAGGCCCCTGCGGACCAGGACAAAGGTCGGGAGGCCCCAAGCTGCACTTTCCAGGTGAGAGCCGCTTGTGCAGGCTCCTCACCTTGGAGCTGGCTGCTGTGCTGCCGGCTGAAGATCCCTCTTTGTACGTAACCAGCCAGGGGCAAGAAGAGATTTCCTCTAGACCTCTTCATTGACTAGGATTTATTTTCTCCCTCTGATCTGTCTTTCTCTCCCCCGAGGATCTTGAATTTATAAGTATTAAATTTTTAGAACGCTCTGACAGGATGGTATTAAATGCAGAGGAAAGTCTCCGGGCTACTCTTTGTCAGGGCCATTCTATGGTGGCCTAAAGGACTTGCTGAGGTGGCAGCGTCCACCTCCTGTCCCTCCTCACTCTGTCCCCTCAGTCCCTAGATGGCGAATCTGTTGTAACAGTGCACCAGCACACCGCCTTACTAGTCCGCCCACTTAGAAGGATGTTGGCATTGACAGGAAATGCTTCTCTTCAGCTCCTGAAGTAAGCCCAGATGTCCCCTGATGTGTACGTCCCTGACTGTCATGTATTTACTCAGAACCTCTTGACAATCTCATGTGGAGAGTGAATGGAAATATGTGAACTTACTGCTGAAACTGGAAAATGCTTGGAAGGGCGATTTGTTAACAATATAGACTGTATTCCTGTCTCGGGGTACACAGGAGAGACATACCTCAACTAATATTTCTCAATTGTTTTGATTGTCATCTATGCCATATGAAAAAGGCTTATGGAATCCCACAAAATAGCAATTAGATGAGTAGTGCTTATCCAGTAATGTAAATAAATTAGTCTAAGTTTGTTGGAAATAGAGCTTTGGAATTGAAGCAAGCTGTTTTCCAACTTCAGCTTTGCCCCTTTATTGGAGGTGGACCCCAAATTCTCTGCTAAGGTTCTCAAAGTTCTACTTCCTGTCTTGTAAAATGGGGATAGTACAAGGAGCTGAACCCCTGGTGTGCGGTGGACACTGAATGTACTGGTGGATACAAATGCTTCGCCCAGCACCCAAGACCTGGGGCATGATGACTTGATGTTTAGTTGTAAAAAGTGGCCAAAGAAGTACTTCCTGTGGGTAATTTTCTTGGAACTAAATAAAAATTGAAATGGCAATCTTTGTGCATATAGATTTGAAGATTCTATTGTCAAGACTTTGTTCTTCCTTTCTTTTTGGGCATCCAACCTGCCATCAGGTGAGATGCTGGGTCTTAATATTGGTTGCTAATATTAATTATAAGCCATCAATTTAAAAAATGAAGTCAGATCTTCCTACACTCTGGAGGTAGACTGTATGTAAATGTTGGGGGAGTGAAGCATCTCCGGAGTCAACTCAGTACAGAACTAGATATTTATTGGGATTTAAAAATATTTCCAGGGCTGGGGATTTAGCTCAGTGGTTAGAGTGCTTGCCTTGCAAGCACAAGGCCCTGAGTTCGATCCCTGGCACCACAAAAAAAAAAAAAATTCCATTTACCTGGTCAATATTTCATGCATATTCAAAGACTGGTTTTCATCTTCTCTGGAGATATGCTTCCAGGCCCCCTCTTTATCTATATACTTATAGAGTACAGGTGAAATTGAGTGCATTAATTCCTGGGATCAGAATGGAATCATACTCATGCATGTTTCTATCATTTGGACAGCTCAGCTTGGGTTCCAGACAGGGACAACCTGGCTTCTCCGTGTTTAAGTATCTTCACTGTGAACTTGTTGTGAAAAGCAGAGTTTTCATTTACAAATGGCCAGAACTTTCCATGTGTACGTTGGCCTGGAAGAGCTCAAATTCCCAAAGCCATTTAGTAACACACGCAGTTGAAGGGCAAGATCCAGTTGAAGGATTATGCAGTTTCCTGCAGCATTTGTTAACGCTGAAATTCCTGGATCTCAAAGCACCCCCACCATTCACATGGCCGTGGGTTCTCACCATTAATCTTCCATACTTATACATTTTTTAAATTCTGCGATAGCATTTCACAGGGATAAACATGGCACCCATTTCACCTTCCATTCATTTTCTTTTTCTTACTAGGAAAAAGGTAACAGTTACGAAGGAGTATGTGCTGTGAGCCAAGCTCTGTGCTGGGCAATTTTGATCAATGACTGCCATTAACTCTGTAATCTGACAACAGCCATGAGCCATAAGGACTTTTATTCTTTCTACTGAGAAGAAAACCAAAATTCAGAAAAATTAAGAAATACATGCAGAGGTACCCAGATTGGAAGAGAAGTATGCTCCTCCAGTGGTCATGTGTGGATAGCTAGAGCTATTTTAAAATGCCGATAACAATGAGTTCGGCGTTAAAGCCAAGCTGGCCAGCAAAACCATTCTCCTGGGTGCAGACAAACCGATAACGGCAGCAGCTGGTCCCTGAAGACCAACAGGTGATGGGGTCTACACTAGAAGATAGGGTAAATGTAACAGTGGGTCCACGGCAAGCAGTGTGTAAGGTCACCCCACATCCCCACTTCCTGGGGTTCACGCCTTGGGTGATTCTCTGCCTGCGAGTGGGAGTGGGAGGGACACACACTTCGAGGAACTCATTTGGTGAGAAGCAAGTTGAAGAACTTCACTGAACTTTGAAGCAGAAGAAAACAATGGTGATAGGATATGACTTCTGTGATTACATTATAAGACTGTAGTATCTGCTTTGCCGGTAGAACTTCCTTCTTTCCTGGTTTTAAAGAAGCAAGCTGCCATGGGATAAGCTGCTCCAACCAGGGGACATATGTTAAAGAACAGAAGGAGCCCTCGACAGGCCTCCAGGGAGAAACTGAGGCCACCCTCTCACAATTTTCAAGGAACTGCACGCTGCCTACAATCACATGAGCTTGGATCTAGGTCTGGCTCCAGTCAAGCCCCGAATGGACCCACAGCCCTGGCTCACATCTGATCACAGCCTGGCAAAACCCTGAAGCAGAGAACCCAGCTAAGCTGTGCCAGGACTTCTGACCCACAGGAACTTTGTAGTTATAAACTCAGTAGTCTGAGTTTTAGGGTACTAGATTTGTGACAATTTGTTGTGCAACAATAAAGAACTAACACGAGATCATTTAAAGCCAAAAGATTGGGTGTATAACTGTTTAGATACTAGTATAGTCTGTAGAGATGGAGACTGTGGAATATACCTGTAATCTCAGTACTCAGGAGGACTACAGGTTCAAGGCCACACTGGGCAATTTAATGATGCCCTATCCTAAAGAAGAGGAAGAAGGAGGAGGAGGAAGAGGAAGAAGAGGAGGGGGAAAAGGAGGAAGGAGAAGGAGGAAGGAGAAGGAGAGGGAGAAGAGAAAGAGAAGGAGGAGGAGAAGAGGAAAAAGGAGGAGGAAGGAAAGGTGGAGGAGGAGGAGAAGGGAGAAGGGTAAACTTGGAGGGAAATTACAGCCATCAAGGTCTTCAAAGTCCACTGGACACTTCCCAGTAGCCTATTTGGATGGTCTCTGGGGTCACGGGCTGCCGTGGGACATCCTCTGCCTGAACATCCTCTCCTGCTCCTCTGTGACACTGCCCGCTGGGTTGCTGTCTCCTTCTCAGGCTACCGTGCATTACCTTGCACAGAGCTGGGCCCTGAAGACACACTGTCAGCCCGCTTCTCCTCAGTGCACGTGTCCTGGGTGCGCAGTGTGGCGCAGAGGCCGAGCAGCCCCTCAAGGGCTGAGCTCCTGACTCAAGGACCTGCTGGGTTTCTTGTTTTACATATTCTTCAGACGGCACAAACTCAACCTCGCTCCTCAGTTCCTGTCCACAGAGGCTGATGTCCACCAGCCACCACGTATCACCCACCACTCACCAACCAACCACCCACCACCCACTGCCAGTCTCCCACCAGCCGCTGGCCACCAGCCACCTGGCCAGTCAGAATACACAAGTCACTTCCAACTTGCCTTCCGCTCAAAGGCTCACCAAACCCTTGCTGTTAATCTCGTTTCCCTGATAATCCCCAGCCATGTTTCTCTCCCATGCCAGCCAGGGTGATGGCCACCAAATCCCTCGAGGTTCGTATCAGTTCAGAGGGACTCTTCTCCCTCCTGTCCTCCCCAGTCCACTCTGCTGCTCATAGAACAAAATGACAGGAAGAAAAGTTCATTGCAAAATTCCTTAAGTCTCTCTGCCTGTCTAGGCTGTATCCCAAGGGCCGGATTGCCCAAGATGCTCAAGGTCACAGCCCTTCATTAGTGGGGTCTCTTCCAATGTCTCTTCTTTCTTATTTTAAAATAATATTTCTGTATCCAACTGCATACTCAACATCCCATATCCTTCTTCTTAAAAGGGCCAACACAGACACTACTCATAATGTATCCATGTTTCCAGAACAACTCTGAGATAAAGGCCACATTGCTCCTGTGGCTTGATCTTTGCCTAGCTTATGGATCCCATCTGCACTATCTCACATTTTATGCTCAATAAAATAGAATAATTTTCACTTTTCACTACTGATTATGCTGCCTCCTACTTCTGTATTTTCACTTATCTTGTCACTTTCACCTTCCAGCCATGCACAGCCAGCCACAGCACCCGGCGGGCACTTTCTCATCCTCCTGCAAGACTCAGCTCAGTCGTCAGGTGTTCCAGGCACCTTCTAAGACCTCCTTTGCTTCCCCTCGGGATCTCTGGGGCTCTGCTCTGTGCTTTCAAGGCACCTTGGTCTTTTCTCTTGTGTGTCAACTGAGTCCCCAGGCCAAGTTTGTGGCAACCTTGCCGAATTACAGTTCTATGACTCGGACAGCCCACTCAACCACTTTGGATTTTTTGCTCTGTTTATAAACAGGCTTTTGAACTACCTTGAAGAAGGTGGCAAAGTTTCAACTAGATTACATAAAACAAAACAAAAAAAATTTGCTGGATACAAGTAGAATCATGTAGCATTAAGATATTTTTAGAACCACAAAAGTAGTCAACTTAAATGAGCCTGACAATTCAAATAAAAACCATGTTCTAGAAATCAAATCAAGGAAGGCAGTAAAAATTATACAGTGTTAAAGTGTGGGCTTCCGGGCAGCACGGCCCAGAAGTGAGCCCTGGATCTGCCATGCAGTAGATTTTATGGTTTCAGGTAAGTCTCTCTTCACCCCTCTGCTTCGGTTTCCTCACCTACAATTGGGGATAACAGGGTGGTCATGATGACTCCATGTCTTCGTGCATTTTTAACTCTTAGCTTAGTGCTTGGCTTTTGCAGAAATCCTTCAATTAAAAACAAAAAGAATCTTTACTGTTACTATGATCAATCTATGATCAATACACTTTAATAGGAAAGGTCCTTCTGATGTCACAGTTGAAGGAAGTACAGATATCCAAACTGCATAATCTCATTGGTGGTGGAAATTAGGATGTACTTTTAGTACCCATGAAGAGTAAAGAGAGAACACACATGCCCAGGCATTACTAACAATTTTACCCAGGAGATGGGGTTGGAAGATGTGCTACTCAAACCAGAAGAAAGGCATCCTTCATTGAAAATATTTGAATCCTTCGCATATGTAATTTTAGCAGTAAGATTAAAAATCGAAGTAAAAGAAGCCTGAGTAAAATTCTAGTACATGGGTTTGCGAAGAAGAGAGAACTTGTTAGACATCTGCAGAATTATTTTCTCACAATAGCAAAGCTCTTCTGGATTGTAGTTTGTAGAAAACATATTTCTAGCAAAGGGCTATGGAGATCGTACAGTAGAAGTATGCGGTTATCTGCTGTAGGGCAGGGTAAGGTGGATGAAATAAGAACAGAAAGGTGAGAGGGCCCAGCTGCTCCCCTCTCCAGCTGTATGAAGAGAGAATGAGCCACGCTGATGTAAGTAGAGTGAAGACAGAGCGAAGGACACCAGGTGCTGAGGCCCAGGTGCGAGCGAGAACTCAGAGATCAGCGGGACCCCAGAGCCTTCCTTCCTTCACCCTGAATGCACCTTGCAGGAGAGAAGGCTCATTGGCTCCCAAAGGGCTAAGGCAAGGGTGGCGAACCTGTGGCACACATGCTTCAGCGGGCACACAGAGCCCTCTCTGTGGGGATGCGAGCCAAGTCACCCCTGCAGCAGAGCGTCAGATTTGCAGGTTTAATTGCAGCATTGGCACTTTGCAACAAATAAGTGGGTTCTGGGTTGCAGTTTGGGCACTCAGTTCCTAAAAGGCTCAGCATCACTGGGCTGTGCAGGCCCAGGATATCAGAGATGAAGGCCAAGACTTACAGCATATCCACAGACACACAAAGCCCGGTCTCATAGTACCCACAGTCTCAGTGTAAGAACAGACTAAACATAAACCACCTTTCCCAGGGACTTTAAGGAGAAGTGCCTGTCTTAAACCTTCTCATGAATGGGAAATAAAACTAAAACAGCCCGTGAAATATAACATAAAATGGCTTCAGACCGATTACGCACTCAGGCACCTGGCAATAGCCAACAAAAATTGTTTTTAGAGGAAACTTACTTTCAAAAGCAGATTTAAAGAATTTCTACAAGGTTTTCTTTGAACATGAGCTCATAATTTTAAAGTAACACAAAATACAATGAAACAAGAGACTATTAGTAAGATCCAGCAATACAACAGACAGTAGAATCAAGCTCGGAAAAATGTGTATTGAAATTATTTGAGCCAAAAGATAAGTATTTTGTGCAAATTAAAGTATAATGACAAAATCCGGATCAGTGGATGCCTAGGGAGAGAGACTCAAGAGGGGGAGGCAGGAAGGAGTGAATGAGGATGCTCTGCACTGGAAGACAGTCTCCCTGTCTTGATGGCCATCAAGGCCTCACAGGTGTGCGCATACGCCAAGCTTATCAAATCGCACACTTAAGCGTGTGACACGCATTGTATATTTTTATACCTCAGAGAGGTTGCTTAAAAATAAGTATTTTTAATGTGTTATAAAGTAAAAGAAGATACCAAAAATTTGATGCAATTGAAAAACGATAAAAGGGAATGATCAGTTGTATTAAAAGAACCAAAGAGGTGAGTAAAAGTTTAAAAAAAATGCTAACTAGAATTTAAATCTCAATGGCTATTTAACAGTTGATTAGGTACAGATGGCAAATGGTTCAATGACATGGAAAAGCAACTGGAAGGGATGGTCTGGAATGCTTCTGAGAAGGAGGAGCAGAAGAAAAGAGTGGCCAAGAAATACTGCGAATGGTAGGAAGGCCGAACATACATGTATGTATGTATGTATGTATGTATGAATGAATGATCTATCTATCTATCTATCTATCTATCTATCTATCTATCTATCTATCTATCCATCCATCTATCTATCTATCTGTCCTCAGGGTCCCAAGAGCACAGCGTGTGAGAATACAGCAGAGATGGTATTTAAGAGGTAATAATACCTGAAATTTTCCCATAACTGATTAAGGACATCAGTCTGAAAATTGAACAAGCCAAAGGCAGTAAACCTCAAACAGCTTGAAGAAATTCACAGACACAGTACCATCAAAACCAGAACACCAAAGATATAGAGGAAATTTTAAAAGTTGCTGGAGGACAAGAAGAAGAGATACCCTTTAAGCTTTGAAGGCAGTCAGAGCAATATTGGAAGCCAGAAGACAGCAAATAACACCTACTACATACTGAAAACAACTTTGAACTAAGAATTGAGAATTGTGTGTGTCAGAGACAATTTATATCAAGAATGAAGGTGAAATTAAGACATTTTAGGAAACAAACAAAAAAAAAATAGAGGGAGTTTAACTACTATCAGACTGCCTAAAGAAAACTCTGAAGGTTGTTATTCTGGCAGAAGTTAAGCAAGCCCAGAAAGGTCTGAAAAGCAAAACAGGGATGATGATCAAAACAAGTGATATCTGTGTGGAGACACCTAATCAAAAATGGGCAACTGAGATGAATAAACATTTCTCAGATGGAGAAATAAAAATGGCAAATAAATATA
>PVJO010014200.1:0-49152 GCA_004026905.1 Hystrix cristata
CTATATTAAAATTGTTTTATGGTTTGAGCTTAATTCTAGTAATTCAGTGAATTATTGAATTTCTTCCAGTCTGTTTTGTAAGTTGTTTTGAATTGTTCATTATTAAGTCATTTCAAAAATCAGATTGTGCAAAAACTAGGAAAAAAAAAGACTAGGAAACACCTGAATTTAACCTTAACATGGGTTATTTATTAACAGATCGCACAGAGACCAGGAGACATTAAGAGATGCCAGATGTGGTGCGAGGTTGAAAAACACTCACACTGATGAATTTTGTAGAATGGAAATTAGCAAAAACTAATTTTATTTTCCCCTAAATACTGCTTTTTCTTTAAAAGCAATTTTCACAAGTGTTAATATCATACATTGGCAACCAATTAATTGGATTTCTAAATCAACTTTTTTGGGGAGATTCAGTTTAATCCAATGAATGCTCTTGATGGCTGTTTGGG
This sequence comes from Hystrix cristata, assembly GCA_004026905.1. NCBI lineage: Eukaryota > Metazoa > Chordata > Mammalia > Rodentia > Hystricidae > Hystrix > Hystrix cristata. Next base: position 453 of record PVJO010014200.1, read on the forward strand.
TTTTTCTAATGGCAGAGAATATTTGATTTTTTACTTTATTTTTTGCATGTAGGTGACTCTTGTCTCTGCTGCTCCTGAGAAAGTGATTTGTGAAATGAAAGTAGAAGAAGAGCACACTAATAAACAAGGCACTCTCCACGGTGGTTTGACAGCTACCCTAATAGACAGCATATCAACAATGGCTCTGCTATTCACAGAAAGAGGAGTACCTGGAGTCAGTGTTGACATAAACATAACGTATGTATCCAAGTTGTACCCAGATAACTTTTTAAATCTGATAACTCATTTCACAAACCAAGGCTAAAATTTGTAATATTAATGAAGCATGAGATTCAATTAGCTGCTTATTCTTAAGCACAGCTGTAGATTTGCCCTAACTGTCCCATGGCCTTAAAGCGTAGGAGTAGAACAGTTAATTTCCAAATAGTCTTCCCTTGGTATCAGCAGGATATAGGTTACAGAACTCCTCTCAGATAGCAAAGTCTGCCAGTACTCAGGTCTCTTATGTAAAATGGTGTTATTTGCATGTAATCTACCCACATCCTCCTGTATACTTAAATCATCTCTAGATTAATGACAATACCTGATACAATGTGATATGCAAATAGTTGTTATACTGTATTGTTTAGAGAATGACAAGATAAAAGGTCTTATTTTTAAAAATATTTTCAATCTACAGTTGGTTAAATTGGAGGACAGAGAACAAAAAAAAAAAAAAGAGGGTGCACTGTACAGTATTAGAGAGAATGATGCCAAAATACTCAAGTAGGCAGGTTCTAATTACATATACTGGCAAGAGAAAAATAAACTCATGGCTTATAACTGTTTCATAGTCCTTAAAAGTACCCCTTGGACAAGTGTCTTATGAGGATTGCATTGCATACATATAGAAAAAAGTCTGAATAAAATGCAAAGGAAAGCTGAAGAGCCTTTCATATATGCATCATCATGCTACAGCAAGCTGAACCCAAGTGTCGGGCAGTAATCTAGATCCCTCCCACAACACAACCTTCAGGAATTTTATTAAACAGGTTTGATCTTTCAAAGTATCGTGTATGTTCCCAAAAGTGTTGGCCACCACTAAAGCTGGCTAAGCTTTCAAAATTGATTCATTTGAACAGAAACTAGGATAAAGTCTCAAAAGTCAGGGGTAGTTCAAAACTCAGTGAATATTTCAGTCCTTGCATTCCTCATGGTTTATCCTTTGTACCGCCACTTGACATGAGGCCAAATTTACTTCATTTCTGTGCATTAAGTTCTGTTACACAGGCCAAAGATGTCTGTATAGACCATAACTTAGGTTAAAAAATTTGGGTTCCAAAAACACAAAAGACCAAATTGTAGGATAAGAATACCCTTAATGAAATGTCAGCTTTTAGATCCCCTAAATTTAATGTTTGCTCATCTACAGCCACAAAGGGTTGTTTTGCTTTCCGTGCTTTGCTTCATTTAACCAAATGGCCATTTGCCAAAATTCTTGATGTACAGGACAAAATTAGGATAAATTATGAAAACTAAGAAAATTATAAAACATGCCATTTTCATTTCTTTAAATTGGGGTAACAGAATTCACCAGCTTCTGTTCTTTTCAGCAATAAAGTCCAATTTCCTTATACTTCCCAGCAACAAACACTTAAGACTTATTTTGAATTTGACAAAAAATCGTATCTTTTAAGGTTCCTTGTTTTATAAAGTGCAGATATATTAAAAATAACTGGGTGTGGTGGTATATTCCTGTAAGGAGATTGCCATGAGTTGGAGGACAGCCTGGGCTACAGTGAGTTCAAGACCAGCCTACACTATATAGTGAGACTGTGTCTCAAAAAAACAAAAACAAAAACAAAAACCCATACCATTGTTTTAAAGTCCTTATCCCCAAATCTTATTTGTAAGTTAGCTAAAGTAACTGAAATAAAGACAGCTTATGATTATAATTGGTTAGGAAGTATATCTCTCAAAAATATGTAAGTCAGAAGCCAGGCATGGTGGCATAGGCTCGTAATACCAGCACTCTGGGAAGCTGAGGCAGGAGGATAGCAAGTTCAAGCCCAGCCTGGGCAACTTAGCAAGTTGTCTTAAAAGTTTTAAAAAGGGCTGGTGAAGTATCTCCATGCAGAAGCCCTGGGTTTAATCCCCAGTAGTGCTAAAAAAAAAAAAAAATCTAAAAACAAAACATATACAGTCCTCCTATCAACCAACAGGTTCTACACTACAGATTCAACCCTTAGATGGAAAATACTTTTTTAAAAATTGCATTAGGCTCTTTCCAATCAGTATTGTCTAACAACACACTATAACTATTTATATTATACGTACTATTACAAGTAATCTAGAGATGATTTAAAGTATACAGTAGGATTGTATAGGTTATGTGCAAATACTGCACCATGTTACATAAGGGGCTTGAGCATGCATGGATTTTGCTATCTGCAGAGGGTATCAATCCTCCATGGTTCCCCAGGGGACCACAGTATATACAATTCATCACTAGGATTTTAAGAGCCTTGTTCATTTCTTATTGTTCTAGTCATTTTAGAGTTAAGTCTAAATATGACAAGACAGACACCAAGTGATAGGAAATGAACGTAAAAGAAAATCTTTCACTAGTCTTAAAAAAATGAAATGAGAAACTATAGGAAAAAAGGTCAAGAAAATCTCTTATTTGTAGGAAAAGGAACTAGATAAGGAATGGACAAGCTAGAACCTTGGCAGGCCAAGCCATTCAAATTTGATAGTTCAGAAAGCTTACATTAAAATTTATTTTGGGGAGTAAAATAAGATACATAAGAAGGCTGTTTATGAACTTGTCAAATCTTTCCTTTTAAAAAAATTATTTGGTGGGGTTAAGGGGGTGGTAGAATGCTTGCCTAGCAAGCACAAGGCCATGAGTTCAATCCCCAGCACACCCCCACAAAAATTATTTGGCATTAACTGTATTTAAATGTGCTTCCTTTCAAGGTACCTATCACCTGCTAAAATAGGAGAAGAAATAGTAATTACGGCAAATATTCTGAAGCAAGGAAAGACACTTGCCTTTGCCTCTGTGGATGTGACCAACAAGGCCACGGGAAAACTAATAGCACAAGGTAGACACACAAAACATCTGGGAAACTGAGCGAACAGCAGGATGAAAGGAACCCAATAGTGAATGTCGAGTGTAAATTTGACTTGAACAATTTTCAAAATAAATCAGCAGAATCAAAAGTAGCTAAGGAGTACTGTCTTTGAGGGAAAAGAACTAGAGACCAGGCAGGGCAGAGTAAAGGTGGGTGTACCTGGATTTTTCACTTTGTCTTTCATTTTTTAATCAATGCATGATAATAGAAAGAAAAAATTCTTAAGTGTTTTGAAAACAGGTAAAGCAAAGACACCAGAAGGGCCAAAGATTACTCTAAAATTAAAGTCCTATACTATACTAAAGGAGAAATATAAATTAATGGGTATCTTAGTCTGTTCAGATCTCTCTTTTAACACATACCATCTAGACTGGGCAGCTTATAAACAAATTTTTTAATAGTTCTGGGGGCCAACAAGCCCAAGAACAAGGCTCCCAAACTGATGAGGGCCTGCTTCCTGGTTTGCTGACAGCACCTTCCCAGTGTTTCCTCACAGGACAGGAAGGGAGCACTAGGGCTCTGGCGAGACCCACCATCCCCTCAGGGCCAGAACTTTGGGGGAACACTGTATTCGGACCATAGCAGTAGCCAAAGCCTCATGTTTTCTCAGCTTTGAAATGCCTTGCCACGTTTTCATTTCTTTTACAGATTATGAAAGTTCAAAGTAGGTGAATTATAGCCCATATTGGAAAATTAGATTGTGCCATAATTGCTTAAAATAATAGTTTGAAGCAAATCACATGATATAGAAAATGTTCCAAATACTTTTCCTCTGATCATTTATTATAGATGCATCCTGGCATCTTCTGTATTAAGGCGGGGGGCAATACTATGAGCCCCCAGTCTACTAATATTAAAAAGATCAAGTTCACAAATTAGTCTTTCTCAAAGATCGCAAAGTTCTGTGGACTATGGCACTTGTAATATTTTATTTCTACATCCAAACCCTAGTAAACATTTCATGACTGAAGATTGAAAAGGAAGCAGCTTGAAATAAATTTGGAAACACAGCCAACTTAAAAATTGGTTGCCCTGTGCCAGTATTTGAGCGCATGCTCACCTGGCTCAGTCAAAGGACGGACGCAGATTCCCTAGCAGCAGGGGGCATCCTGGAGACCCATGTCGATTCCTAGGACATTTCCCACTTCTCAAGGAACCTGAGTGCTCTTGTAGAACACTGATTCCAGGTCTGGAGGCTGGTACACAGAACTACAAAGGTATCTTATCCCTGAAAATAATGAAGTGCTCAAAAAATGACAAACGCATGCAAATTATCCATTAAAGGGAAAAAAGACTGAGTTCATAGTGTTTTGGTGAAAAATGGCAGAAATAGGAAGACTCTTAAAATACTGAAAAATGCGTGGAGGGGCAGATTTGAATATCATCACCCTTGCAGCCATTGTTAAGGCTGGTTTGGTCCGGGGGCAAGAAACATCAGTGTATCTTGGCATAAAGTAGACGGATATTTGCATATTGTTTCCCATAGATTGCCAGGAATAAATACATAGTGCAGAAAAAACAAACCACCTTGACTGGCACCAAAAATTAACATCACTAAGGAGCAGACAGAGTGTGCTCCTGGATATTAACTTGAGAAGGACGATATGGTCAGTTAACGCTGAACAACTCAAGTGCAAAACGAGAAAGTGTTAATAGAAAAGTTGGCCTGTACCCTAAAATGTCAAGATCATGAAACAGGGACTGAGGGACAAAAAGGCATTAGGGACGTGACAACTAAATGCAGTAATTCTGTATTATCAGGGGGCTTTGTTTCTTTTTTAAGCTATCAAAAGTATTGGAGACAGCTGAGGGCCTAGCGCAACGGTAGGGCAACCACCTAGTACTCGCTAGGTTCAATGCCCACAAAAAATACTGAGTTAAACCTAGACTATGAAGGTATATCAATGTTACCGCCCCTGAACTTTTCTACTTTAGTGTGGACAACACCTTGACCAGCAACAAAAATATCCTTGGACTTCATGAATCATAAGCCCAAGGAGTAAGGAATTACAATATATGCTCAAGAAACTCCAATGGTTCAGAAAATATATACAAAGAACATAAATTTCCCCAAATGATAAAGTGGATATAAGTTATATAACAACTTTCTATATTACTCTTGCAACTTTGTAAAATTATTTCGAAGTAAATGGCTTGCTGAATTATCCAATATATTGAACACAGTGTAATTCAACATAGTAAAATGGTTAAGAGGTTGAGCTCTGCCAGCCAGCAGCCTATTTGTGATACCGCAGCTTGAATCCAGGGCCTTGGTATTGTTACACCCCAAGTCCTCCTTTTTTCAATTTTATTTTGACAAAAGATCTCATTAAACTGCCTAGCTTAGCCTCAAACTTGCAATCCTCCTGCCTTAGCCACCCTATGGGTAGGTATGCACGGTACAGCTGGCCTAATTTAAATCCTCCACTACTTATAGGAGCCCAGCTTGAGCAATTAAACCTCTGCCATCTATTTCCACTCAGCATTATTAGATTAAGAGCTTAGAAAAGTACCTGACACAAGAAACAAAAGTTATTTCAAATAGATTGTAACTTTAAGATGTAAAAAAGCATTTTTGAATTAAAAGGGTCATGAAGTAAGGCATAAGCACAAGCTGCAAACTACTGAAAACAGATCATGTCTTTGATTCCTATTCTTGAATTAACAAACTGCAACTGCCAGATTTTTACTTCAGAACTTACTGTTTAGCTATGGGCTACAAAATAATTCCCTAAGGCAGTGACATCTACTGGGTGACTGGAGATAAAAAAGTTACCACTTCAAGCTTTGTGTATTCACCTGAATAGTCAGGGAACTTTCACCTATTTTATTTAGGTTTTCATTTTTTTTCAAATTCCAACCAGAAGCTAAATACAATTGGAAACCAGTAAGCACTAGTTTTACTCCAAAGGAGTAGGACCATTCAGATTTACTCCAATAAAAGTATGCAACCCTTAAGCAAAGATTTTCATTTAAAAGAAAGGAACAAAACAAAACTATACAGTAGTCTCTCCTTATGTTCATTGCACAAAATGAGTTCTGCTTTTAGAACTTTGACACTGTTTTTACAATTTAACTTTTTAATAACTTTTTTCCTATCCCAAAAACCCTCAACTTTTTCTTTAGCATGGTATAGAAACCAGAATTTCAAAACAATTCACTGGAATTATTTTCTTTATAATTAAAATCTTGTCTCTTTAACACGAAAAAAACGAAATAAAAACCAAAAAGTAAAAGTCCTCTACCTATTATGGTTTCTGCAGCTATTTATGTATTTCTCAGTTTTATAGCTGCTTTAGCTACTTCAGACTCCGTATCTGCTTTAACATGTATAAATGCATCCACACTCAGAATACTTTTATAACAGCAACTTGGGGAAAGAGATCTGGGAAAAAAAATACATGTATTTATGTACCAAGAAAACAAACGTGGCCCAGTAAAATATGAGGCAAGAATGCCTACAATGAGATGCTTTGTCATTGAAGATTTCTTTCCCATGGTTGTCATTCTTTCTAAACAACCACCTCTGGTCATTAGAATGAACCTGACAGTGCTCTGAACAACGGTGATTATAGCAAAGCTATTAAGTTTTTAAAATGTTATTTATACCTGTTACATTCACTTCTCACCCTCCAAATACTGATGACAGATGTCAGTGAGGCAAACACCAGCACAAATGGGAAGACCATCAATAATGAGTATCACCTTGTGCTTTCAGATACATTTAAGCATTTCAGTGTACAATAGTCCTTTCATTTCACATTTTTAGTAAGATGCTGATGCAGTGCAGCAAATATGCAAAGCATCTTCTTTCACACAGTCCATGCAGAAGACATCTAATTTGTTTAAGTTCTGAGATACAAATGATTAAAAAAAAAAATCCAGAATGAACAAGTTTCAAAATGCATAGTGTTCTGTGCATGAGTCCATTTTCTTTAAACTCTGAAAGAATAAAGTGGTAAGAAAACAAGAAAAAACATTGCTGCTGCATTCTCTATCTTCTCCATTTGCTGGTCAGTAACTACTCTGGCATGTAAGGACGGAGGTGATCCTCGATGGTGCCCACTGCCCAGTGGGTGAGCTGCTCCTGTGGCAGGTAGAGGCAGATGCTGCATAACTTGAAGATTGTAGCTTTGTTTTTTGGAGTCTGGGAGGGGAAAATTTTAATATTTTTAATGAGAAAGAGTTTAACATATTGCCTTGCTTCAAGTTAACTTCTCACAATTTATTAAGAACCTAAGCACAGTAGTAAAGCATACAATCTTGTCACATGACATACAGCAAAAATTATTGTATATTAAATAAATGCATAGAATATAGTGAGGGAACCTGACTAGAACATGCTCATAAGTCACTTGTCCAAGATCACAGAGCCAGCAAGTCACTGAAAATGTATCAAAACTGACGGATTCCAGGTCTGTGCCTAAATATCACCTGTCCATCCAAAACTAGCCTTTGGTCTAACCCTTATCACCTGTCTGAGAATAAAAAGCACAAAATCCCTGCTAGGGGATTTTTGTTTGACCAAGCTATTTCCTTAGCTATAAAATGGGATTAATGTGAGACCTACATGAATGAATACACATAGACCTCTGAGCACATGCCCTCTGACCTGGGCATATAATGTACTATATGTGTTGACCACTATCATATCAATTCCCCTACAAACTAGAGGCTGACTCTTTTTTAATGCAAATAGGGCAACACATCTCCAGCTTATGAAGGTCAAGAACAGAACCTGAATGGAGAAAGACAACTAAAAGCAATGAAGACCAAGTTTACCTATAATTAACCATTCAGTCTGCCAGTAACCAAAGTGTTTCCAGGACTTGGAATTTTGCCAAACCCAGGACATTCCAGGCAAACTAAGACAATAAAAGTCACCCTACCTAAGACTCAAATTTGCATCTGGAACTTAAACTTTTCATTGAAAGGATTCAAGTTGTTTGTTTCTTAACCCATAAAAAAATCTGCCTTTGATACACAATAGATGACTTACTAACAAAATATTCCTTGAGGTGACTTCTAAATTGTACTATTTCATAGTATGTGCACATGGTGGTGCATGCCTGTAACTCTAGTACTCCTGGAGGCTGAAGACAGGATCACAATTTCAAGCCCTGCCTGGGCAACATAATGAAACTATGTCTCAAAATGAAATATAAAATTAACAACAAAAAAAAGCTGGGGATGTAGTTTACTGCAAAGGCCCTGGGGTCTAATCCCCAATTACCACCCCCCCACCCCCAGTGAAGGCGAGTTTGTCTACACTGGTTTATTAGTCCGCTATGACTAAAAATCTGTGTTGTGGATTCCACTGTAAGGTAGTAAGGACCACAAGCAAATAAAAAGAGAAAGTAAGAGTCAACTTTAAATTACCTATAAGAAAGCTAAGGTAAAAAAAACTACACCAAAAAAACCCACTTACATTATTATCACTAAGTGATAACGTTAGATAATTTTACCAAATGTCTCCTAAGAAGTAACTCTTTTACAAAACTTTCTGCAGGACAGAAAAGTAAACATATCTTCCCAAATTGCTTGTCAGCACCTTCAAAGTAGTTCAAAATGTGACAAGCCTCTGTATTTACTGTTTTGCACATATTCTCTATCAAACAGACATACGGTCTGTAAAATTTAGTAAATACCATAAACACTTTTGTCTTTACCTCTCAATAAGGCCTTCTCTGGTCACACCACGTAAGAATTCGAACTGTCCACAGTTGCTATCCCTCTGCCCTGCTGTCTCTCAGCACTTATTGTTATGTAACTATGTATTTTATTTGTTCAATACTGGTCTCCCACACTGGAGGGTGAATCCATGAAGACAGGAATTGTTCTCTTACCTCGTTCACCGTCTGGCACTGTGTAGCCAATCATTTGTTGAATGAATAATAAATTAGATGCTATCTTTTTTAAAGTTAATGACTTGTAATTATAACATAACATAAATAATATTTTATACATAAAAAATAAACTGGAATACCTAGATTGCAGTTGAAAGCAAGAAGCACTTTTCTGTTGAATCATGACTTTCAGAATTAGTTCCTCAGGAAGTTCTAATAATATGCAGTAAAGTTTGGGAACTTCTAGAATGAGGACTAGGATATCTGTATATTTTTTAAATAACCTTAAAAATAATACAGTAGTGAGGGAGTAAAACATAAATATTCATCTTATTTAGAAAACAGTTTACCAACAATAAGATTTTTGAATGAGCCCTGAAGCAGTTTTTCAAAAAACTTACCTGCAAGTGCTGTCTGTCGATGAAGAGAAACACTGACTGGTTAGGGTTGTTGACAACAATTCCAGTCTTGTCCTTCCGGCTCAGTACATGCAGAAACTGTTTTTCATAGTCACCGTGATGAAACTCAAATTTGGCCTAATTAAAAAATACAAACATTTTATATGACTATAAAGGTCTACTGCACCTAAAATACATCTGTACTGTTCAATATGTAGCCAATAGCCAACACATTTAATTAAAATTAAATGTTAAATTAAAATTAAAATTCAGTTCTTAGGTGCTGAGCGTATAGCTTAGTGGAGAGGACTAGTCTGGCATGTAGGAGGGCCTCGGTTCCATCCATCCCCAGTACTGCCAAAAGAACCCAAAAAACAAAGAAGTATAAACAAAACAAAAAACAGTTCTTCAGAAACAGCCACATTTGGAGTTGGGGATTTAGCTCAAGTGGTAAGAGTGCCTGCCTGGCAAGCACAAGGACCTGAGTTCAGTCCCCAGCACCCCGAAACAAACAAACAAAACAAAAAAAACAGAAACAGCCACATTTTAGGATATCCATATACAGTCAACCTTCTGTATCCATAGGTTCTGTATCCATAGGTCTACAAATTCAACCAATCCTGATTGAAAATATTTGGGAAAACAAAATCAAATTTTTACTAAACATATATAGGTTTATTCCCTGGTCATTACCTAAATGATACAGCATAACTATTTACACAGTATTTACAATGTATTAGGTCATTAAAAGCATCCTAGAGATAATTTAAAGATGTGAGAGGTTACATACAAATAATATATCATTTAACATACAATAATTTGAACGCCCACGGGGTACTGGAGACAATCCCCACAGAACTTTTTTTATTTGAAATTAGTTTTGCATTATTATTTACCTCAGCTGAACTGTGAAATTATAAAAGTTGGGTTTTATTGTGATTTTTTGAGACAGCGTCTGTGTTGCCTAGGTTGGCCTTGAACTGCTGGGCTCAAGTGAGCCAGAATTTAAGATTTTACAATTAGTATGGGGAACTTTTCATAGTACAAGGTAGTGAGCATAAGCTTTATAGCCTACTACTGTATTTACCTAATCTCTGGCTCTATTTCTTTCTCTGCAGAAAGAGGTGGACCTCTACCGAGTTATTATATAGGACTGAGATTATACAGTACCAAAGGAAAAGATAGAGTAATAGAAATTCAGAAAACATACTGTGTGCTAAGGAGGCCTAATACTTTTCTTATGGGAAATCTTGAACTAAAAACCAAAACTAGACTGGGCAGATAGCTTAGTGGTAGCATAAATGTTTAGAATGTACAAGGCCCCAGGTTCAATGTCCAGCAGCACAGGAAGGGGAAACCCTCTAAAATGCCTCCAGCAAGCAGTGAAAACTGACAATGTAAGCTGCTTTGAGAACCATACCCTTTTCTATTTTATTTCTATTCTGATTTCTTTTCCTGTTTTATTCAACTTATATTCCCTAGCACATTTGTGTCAGTCAAATAACATCCGTTAAACAAATATATACTTTTACCTCTTTTTAGCCTATGGATTATCTTTAATAATGTCAACTGAATCCTAGAAAACCACATCTTCTCAAGCTCCCTGTACCCTCTATACATCAAATGTCCAACTTGAAAAGATTTTCTCTGGCTCTAATTTCAAAGACACAGAATAACCTCCACCTCAAGAGATTACATAACCCAATGCTTTCTTCTCTTATTTCACAATACTCAAAAGAATAGGAGAGACTCATAAAATAAAGCTACGGTATTACAAAGTATATTACCAAAGAATTTCTCAAATTTGACCCCCTACAGGAGGAGTTTTCACTTATAAAAACTCACCACACTTTATTTAAAGCTCATCACACTTTATTTTAGAATAAAATACCTGAACAGGCCTAAAAGGTTCATCAGATTCCTTCCACCTAGAAAACAGGAGACAGACGATTTTCTCAATATCATTCCGAGGCCAAAGAATGAAATCCATCTCCTGAGTACAGCCAATTACATCCTGTAAAATGGCCCAAAAACATTTTTTAAATTTTAAAATTAACAAAGCAAAGGTACAAATTATAGGGTTTGACTACAGAAACATTTTACCAGTAAAAAGGGGCCACTACCTATCATTTTATATCTAAAGCAGTAAAAGTAACAGGACTATAGAGTCTCAATAGCTCATGACCCAATTTTTACATACTTTGTACAGTCCAACGCTCCACACGCCAAGACTTACACTCATCAAGGGAAACACCACCTAAAGATTTGATTTTTTGTTAGTCCTTGCAGCTCTATTTCTACCCTTCAAAATTAGAACCTATTTAACAATGGTGTTTTAAACTTCTAATATGAATCACTTTCTTACCAGAGGTCTTTGTTAGCAGTATCTGTTGTCAGATTATCTACTTTCCCTCTCTTTTTCATTAAGACAGCCAACCTATTTTTGACAGCTAATAAACCTCTTCTAACCCAGTACAGAGATACATCTCCAGCCTTCCCCCACATCAACCAACTGTGGAGATCTTCTGCTCAAGTACACCCAGATTAATTTCCAATGTGTTGCAGAAGTTTAGAGGGCTGGTGGCAACATACCTTCTTTTTTAAATTTCTTTTTTTATTCACTTTTTGAGGCAGGGTCTCCCTATGTAGCCCAGGTTGGCCTCGAACTCGTGGTGATTCTCCTGCCTCAGCCTCCCTGGTGTTGGGATTACAGCTGTGCACCATTATGCCCAGCTAAATTTCTTATTTATAAAGGGACATGATGTTAGTGTTCCCTTCAAAAAAGTGTACCCAATGAGAAGTAACAGATAACTTTCACAATAATCATGTACACCATTATTAGCACAATACCATATAAACAAAGTTATCTATTTTTTAAAAATTGACTTCAAATAAAACACAAACCCACTTTAGGAATTTAAAACTGTAACAGTGATGATGCTCACAAGCACCTAACACGGGGTAAAAGAATTCCTCTACATATGTCTCCAAGCCTGTAAAGAGCATGTTTAATGTCTCTAAGGCATGATCCCCATTCTAACACAGCACAAAGACAAAATGACCTGAAGATCCATCACCATGGTAAGTGCTCAAAGTGGGGTGCAAGCTTAACTCACAAAAACTTACCTACCAAGACTTTAAAATGGAACTCACCCTTCTCATAGACTGGTACCGAGGAGCATGGAGCTGTACCACATCCTTCTGTAAAAGCTCTATGGAACTTTCCAAGGAATAGCTGGAATCTCGCACACCTTTCAGGATATTTTCTTCATAATTATTTGTCATTACTGGTATAACCTCAGACACTTCAAAAAGTGCTGACTTTTTTTTCTAAAAGAAAAAAAGGTGTATTGACCCACTAGAAGCACACCATCTTTTAACACCCAGCCCATATTATAATGTATGTACCTTTATTTCAACTCAGTAAAATTACCATCTAATTTTTATATAGAAAATGCCTATTTTCAGATAGTTGGATCTTTCTGGCCTTCCTCTACCCTTCACCCCAACCATGAATAAACAGCCTATTAACAGAATGTTTAATTTCTCAGTTTTACAGCACTATGGTATCTACAGCAAGTTCTTATTCTAGAGAATATTTCTTAAATCATATGAGTAACCAATACTCACACTCCTAAAGTTAAAAAAAATAATTATTTCAGTGATATAATATTGATATAATTTCACTTAACTAGTTTCTATATGTAGCTAAAATAAAAACTCATCAGTTAAAAAAATACAACTATTCAGACAAATTATTTTAGTCTTTAACTGGGTTACCTTCCATTACTACTTCTGACTATTATATACCCACAAGTGTCAATATCTGAAAGGAGGAAAAAAAAAAAAATACAGCAAATTGTGTCTCAATGTGCCTTAACACCAAGTGTTCATCACTAACGTAGCTTATAATTCTGTACTACAGAATACAGATCGTAAGCTATGAAGGGCAACAGCAGGATATTATTCAATTGTAGAAAACCAGATTTTCACAAATGTTAAAAAACCAGATAGTAAAATGTGGGACACCTTACAGACTACAAAGATATAGTCTCCCCACTTATCTTGGATATACAGGCCTACATTATAATACCTTCAACTAAAATAAGTCAACTTATTTTTTTAAAAATTGCACAAAAAGACAAAGTGAGAAGTAAATCCTAGGTACTACCCTAAGACGATCATTTCAAAACAAATTAAAAACCACTTCATAATGCTGTTACTTTACCAACGAAGAGTATTCTTATATGCAAGTAACTTTTAAGTATGAGGTCACAACCCAGGGAACTTCAATTACTAAACAGGTAACTACACAATTATATTTCTGATTTGAAATTAGCTCACCACTTAAATACAAAAATGGAAGTAGCACTTCATTATATTTGTAGCCTAATCTCACATCAAACAGCCTGACGATTTCAAAAATATCCATTCCTAAGTGGCAAAAAATACTTTCATCAAGTTTTTTTCAACTAACCACAACTTATACTTGATAGTTTAACTGTGGCACTCATTTTAACTCTTGTTTTAGAAAACTAAACTTCCTTTTTAGGCAATTTTGAATTCAAAAAAATAGCACTTCTAAACACAAATTAACCATTCCAATATTTAACTGCTCCTAAAAATTAAAATGTATTCTATTTCATTAAATGTACCATAGACAGAGAGTTGAATGGCTGACTCTAGCATATTAAAGATTTCAATTTAACACTCAAACATCCTATTCATACTTTAAGTATTCTTTAAATTCAGTTAAGAAGTTCCTTGTTACTCCACATTAAGTTTTACAATGCTAGCCGGCTCAGGTCGACCAACAAAAGTGGATCCTGCTAAGCTTCAGAATTAAGTATTTCCAAACTAATTAATAGTTAAGAACTTTCCATTCATGATTTTACAACTACACAATTCACAGAACTACCATCACCATAAGGATGAAAAACATACTCCCGTTGTTCTTTAACCTAATATTGATAAATTATTTAAAAGTAAATAACTTAGTACACACTTACAAAAATCACTTGTGCTAATTCACATTAAGAACTTTAAATTACCTTCTCCTTGAACACAAAGGCAATATACATCTTGAAGTCAAACTGGTCAGCTAGAGATTCTTTTTTCTTTCTAAGCTGAGCACGTAGTCTGTTCAGAGCTTGTTTCTTCCGGGAGTTTGGGTCCCCCATTTTGAAATACAGGTGGTACTAAAGCCTTTGGAAATTGTCACTAAACTATGGGCACTTTTTCGTAAGACTCAAGTACAACAGAAACAAGTCATTTTTCCCTGCTAATATGATTGAATAGCTAAAATCGCAACTGTAACTCCAAAACTGCACCTTCTGGCAATATTAGCAAACTGTCATATTACAGGGTCAAGAAACAAAAGCTGCTGTCCAGTCATGTTTGGACAATAATATCTGGGGTCAGACGGGAAAAAGGAAAGAGGAAGGAAAAAAAGAGAAAATACTTGAAACTAATTTCCTGGAAAACACATTTGGCTTAAATGCCAAAATAAAGGCTTTGAGGAGAAATGAAAAGCCTATTATCAGGATTTAGGTGTGCAATAAAACACAGCTAACACGAGTCCAATCCTTGAAATCCATTCGGATTTTTCTCCTTTTAGAAAGGGATTAAGAAAAGGAATGGGGAGAGGAAAAGTGTGATCTTTGCTTTCCAAATATCCAAAAGAACAAAAAAAAATAAACAAAACACTGAAACAGGGTAGATGAATGAAACTGAAATACCCAATTGGATTTTACCCAGCCAGATCCATGGCTGTAGTACCTAATTAATTCTTAGTTATTTCAGATTTCACTATTGCTATGTATTGTCAGTGCTTGTTATTGATTACACTTGGTGGTGAGCAAAGAGAAAAGTGCAAAATCAGTAGAGAAAGAAGGGGAGAGGTACAGAGTTTCCCTGCAATCAACTACAGTGTATACTGAGGGCGGACAGCTGTTGCCCAAAGGAGCCATGAGAAAAAACAGCGGAGTCATTACCAACTTCCCCATCACCCAGATTTTCACCCTCAGGCGGCTGCTAATGCTGCTGCCAAGGAGAATCATGATGGCAGAGGGAAAGGGGGTTTGTTATACGATATTAATAATTATTCCGGCTCTGTGGTTAGACCCGATTAATGCCCGGGATCCCAAAACCCTCAGCCCTGCGATGAGTTCTACATTCCCCAAGAGAGCCTTCCCTATGAATGTGCCCCGTTCCAGATGGTGGGGAGTGAGACTTATCTCCCAGTGAGCATTGCTGAGGCAAAGGCGGCGGGTACTCTCGAGGCCCAGGCGGTGCCCGGGGACCACCTGCCTTCCGCCCCCCAGTTCCCACCCCCACCCCTTGCCTTCAGCGGCAGCGACTCACTCGCACCACGGGAGACACAGGATCTCTCGGACTCTCACTCATTTCATCGTGGAAACAATTCCCGCCCGGATAGAGTAGGCGGGAAAGGGCAAATGGGAAGGATCAAGTGGGAAGAAAAGAAAACAGCTGTGTTAATATTACTTTTTAAATCAGCCCACCAACCCACCCCCCAAAAAACTGAAGTTCCCGGATTCTGGACTCGCTTTCTGCCCTAACAGCTCATGTTTCCCGAGTGGGTGGCTCGGGGTGGGGTCTCGCGTGCGCTCCCCGAGGGGTCAGAGGGCGGAATCGAGGCGCGCGGCGGGGCGGCCCCTCCCTGTTCCCGGGGGCCGGGACTCACGGGCCGACTCGGGCGGGCGCGGGCCTCTAGCCGCAGCCCGCGGGCGGAGCGGTGGCGGAGGCAGAGGCGGCGGCGGCGGCGGCGGGGGCGCTGCTCGCAGCTCGGGCGGGAGCCATGTCAAGAGAACACCACCAGCCAACTGTGCCCCTCCATCCCCGCCGCAGTGCGCACGGTCACCCGGCCGCCCGCGCTGCTGCCGCCGCTCAGCCCCCGCCTGGGACCCATAGTCTGGCTCGGCGCCCCGGCGGCGACGGAGGAAGGACGCGGGGGAGAGGAGGAGAGAGGCGCCAAGAAAGAGGGTCGGCGAGGAGTTCGAGGGAGAGGGGAGGCGGGGAGCCCTGCGCTAAGGGGTCCGTCACCGAAGTCAACGCCCAAAATAAAGTTATTTCAGTCCAAGCATCTGCTCTGGAGTCCTTCGTCCCCCACCGTCGGGTTCCGGTTCAGCAAAGAAGGTCGGAGAGACCCAGGGGGGTGAGAAGCCGAGGCGGATGGCAAGCGTCCGAGGTGGCTCGGGCTCGTTACCCCAACCGGTGGCTGCGGAAGCGGCTGCAGCCTCGGGCGCCTCCCGGGTCCGGGGCAGAGTCGCGTTTGAGGAAAGGAGCAAGAACAAACAACTTAAAATGGCAGCGACGGCCGCTGCGTCACCCGCCCCTCAGCGGCACCGCCCCGAGCCGACTGCGGCTGCGCGTAGTGCGGGCCCGCACCATCCGCTCAGGAGCAGGGGTGGAATCAGATTGGAAGCGAGACGGTTTTCCGAGTTACCAAGGAAAAAGGAAAGCGAATCACGAGGAAATGACACACTCAAACTTTGAAATGGGCAAGTCTGGGATACAAGGGCTCTCATACAATACTCCGGCCTCCAAAGGGAGTTTGAAAATGTAGACTCCGCTCTTCTTTAATATGGAGTTTTCCTAGGCGGGGAAGGGGGCTCCCGCCGCTCCCTCCATCCCGCCGTCGGGACGTCCCAGTCTCTTGAGTTGGCGCCTCGCCCCGCCCCTCAACGTCATAAAGCCACGCCGTTACGTCCTCCTCACAAAGCACCCGGATGGAGTCGCTTTCCCTGCGCGTGAGGGGCTGCTGGGACTCTGGGCGCGGGCGGGAGCTGATTCCGTTTGAGTGGGCGGGCCGCGGGCGAGAGCGGGGCTGGATTGAAGACGGAAAAGTGAAGTGCATTGGGAGATGGGGGGTAGGTTCTCGTTTCACTGTTAGGGTTGGTAGCCCTTCCGGGTGCCGAAGATTCGTTTCCAGCGCTCCGCAGAGAATGTGCCGCGGTGGTCCCCCGCGTCCCGGCCCCTGTGTCCTCGCCCCGCCACGTGCGCAGGCAGCGAGGGCGGCCTGGGGCTGGGAACAAGGTCAAAGTGTCGGGGGACGGTGCAGCTGTGGCTGAGGGGAGAGGCAGCCGAACCTGAGCCGGGAATTTTTCCTCGCTGCAGAGGAACACTCTGTTAGCGTCCCCCAGGACCGCAGACCTAAATCCTGTCCCTTATGAGGCTCTTTTCGTCCTCAAAACGTAGAGGGACGTTTGTCGCTGAATCACCGACCTTGACACCACAGTGAGTCCATTTCCAGCTCTAACGTTCTCATTAAGATGCAGTTATATAATCAGCAAAGGTCAATACTCCACATTAGCAAGGCCCGTGTACTCTTATCGGCTATTCTGTGATAATTTCAGAAGTCTAGGTCCCAAATTACTGCGAACTTGGTAAAATAAATGTGTGTTAGCTGTAAAAACATTTTATTTCACTTGCGACCGAAAGGAATACATTTTGTCTCGACTACTATGAAACAGAATTGGATGTGAATAGTCAAAAACAGCGAATTCTAACACCTTGCCGTGGGACCATGCCCGTTTTTAGTAAGGTGAGCCAAGAAATAGCACTGCGTCCTGGAGCAAGAAACACTTCTAGTCCAATTTTTTCTAACTTTGAAAGGCTGTGAAATAGGGGTAATCGAAGAAATCAGAATTTGAAAAGCCATGAACATAACGTCCTTAAGTGAAATTCAGAAAGAGCTCAATTCAAAGAGAACTCGGCCTGAGATTTATCTAACCAACCGTGCAGGGAAAGTGCACTTCATTAAGTTAGAAATGACTTATGTGGAGGTAGGCTGCTTCACCAGCAGTATTTGTCGAACAATGGTAGCATCTTGAGTAAAAATGCCTGCTGAATTTGTTTTGTGGAGCTTTGAGTTACACCATTAGATATTGTGACATAGTGAAACTTTCTTGGTTGAAACATTCCACAGTAAAAGGTTACAGTTTTAATGTAATAATCGCGTGTAAAGATTCTATGCCAGCTTCCTTCCTGAAGAAGCACAATCCAGACCAGTCTAGGCAGGCATCTCCTTACAAACCAACCGTGGATAGTGCAACCTTCTGTATTTACAGCAAGTTAAATGATTACTCAAGCATGGGCTTATGTAGTTTACATGACAGTAAGATAGCCAGTAAATTATTTAGTAACTATTCAAAAAGGACCAGCGTTTTACCTTTAAAACATACATTATACACACATGCTCTTATCTCATAAAAATCAAGATTTCACAAATTCCCACTCTCTTTCATACTTAGGCCCAGCAAATATACTAGATTTTTCAGGAGTTCGCAAATCTTTTCTTTCATTAGTGGCCTGAAGTTTATCAAGTAAGGGCCTTGATTTGAAGCCATGTTTATGGTTAACAGTTTAATAAGCCTGATAAACATCTACACAGACCAAGGCTATGCTTGGACTGTACAGGCCTAGAGAAGTACTATTGTTTGGATACTCTACAGTGTGATCCCAAAAAGTAGAAACACCAGGAGCCTTATCTGCAGATTTGAACCTTACATTTACATTTAAGATGTGGCTGATAATATGAGCTAATGAAATATCCTGGTGCAGCAGGGATTATTCACAACTTGTACTCCAGTGTCCTACTGGTTCCCCTACCCTGACCCTGCCAATCTACAACAGCTAAGTGGTTACAAAATGGCTATAAAAATGAGGAAGTAAGTTTGTTTTGAGGCCTTTGCTTACTCCTTCTGGGAGTCTTAGGGGGATAGTTTGTTAATTTGTCCTTCAATCTCATCCCAGTTTCACGTAGGCCCAGACCATAGAGGTCAGTACTTTCTTCCACCTGCTGAGTTTTTTGTTTTGTTTTGTTCAGTTTTCCTTTTTGAAACAGAGTTTATGTTGCTCAAGTGGGCCTGGAACTCCCGGACTCAAAAGAGCCTTCTGCCCAGCTTCCTGAGTGCTGGGACTACAGGTGTACACCTGCTCCAGAATCATGATCATTGAATATTTACCAAGGACTTACAGCCAAACATTGTCCCAGCGTTTAGAACAGGCTTAAGAATCGGAGGGCTCTATTGGTGAGCACTTCTACACCATCATGTATTTTCTTTATTTTTAACTGTGTCTTCTTTCCCTCTCTTCCCTCTCACGCCTTTCTTTTTGCGGGGGTGAGCTCTGCTGGAAATTGAACTCAGGGCCTTGCGCCTGCTAGGCAAGCACTCTACCACTGAGCTAAATCCCCAACCCCACTTTTTTCTTTTCTTTTCTTTTTTTCTACTTCTTATGCTTTATGCTTATCGGCATTATCCAAAAATATTACTTACACTACTTCTGTTTACACTTTGGGTTAAAGAGGTACAAATTGCTGTAATCTACTGGTACCATTTGAGAAGTATTTTTACCCATTATTGTTGCCTGATAATCTCAATTTATTACCAAAAACTTTTTTTTTTATGGAGAGCCTCACATATGTTAGGAAAGCTCTCTACCACTGAGCTACATCCCCAGCCCTTTATTATTTTAAGACAGGATCTCTCTAAATTGCTCAAATTGGCCTCAAATTATCAGTCCTCCTTTCTCAGCCTCCCAAATTGCTGGATAGGCACGTACCACTATACCTGGCTCAAAAACATTTTTCATTTTCCTTGACCCCTGGTTTGCACTGACTTTTGCTTCTTGACTCTTTTCTAATCTAATTTCAAAGGTCTTCTTGATTCCACATGTCACTCCCAGAACGCAAAATGCTATTACTCTTCCTAATGTATCTAGAAAGATTAGATCAATTAGGATTTGAGGTTCTGGCATTTTGTTAGAAATTCTACATCACCTTTAGAAATCAAATGTTAAAATATTACAAAGTGCTCGCTCCATTCATTCTACCCTATTCCTACATACAAAAAACCTAAAGCAAATTTGGGAAGTTAACATATCAAGAAAAATTTACACATTTAAACAATTTTTTACTTCCTTCTTGGAGTACATTTTACCCTTTACTCCTCAAAAATTAGGCAATGAAAAAGAAACAGGATCAGCTGGTGCAGGGGAGACCCCAGGAAGTTGAGCCAAGAACGTGGAACATATGGGGAAAGCCCCAAAGAATGAGCAAAGCCAGCCCTAGAGAGGTCATGAGGGCTACAAATCACCAGTTTCACTCTACAAAAATTAAGTGATGAAAAGAAAATGGGGAAGAGATATATATGTAATATATATGTATGTATATGGTCTCCAAACCAAATTGTATCACATGCATAATAATTTCTTCTACATGTAGGATAATTACATTTGTCTTTACTCATACAAGTATACTGTTATTACAGAAGTTTATAAATTCTTTGGTAAAATACATGGATGTGAGTATACCTATGGGCAAATACACATATATGCCATCGAAGCACCACTACAGTTTGCCCCTGAGAGGGCATTGTGTGACGCTGTAAGAGTGAAGCCAAAAGTGCAGGAACAACCCTGGGGAATTGGAGAAGCCAGGAACGTGGAACATCTGAGGAAAGCCTCAAAGAGTGAGCAAAGCCAGTCCTAGAGAGAAGTCACAAAGGCTACAATCACCAGCAGTACTGTAGGGGCAGGGCTGCCCGAATCCTTTGAAATTCACATCTTACCACAGCTTACCCTAGGCACTGGGCACAGAGCTACAGCATTTAATGCTTGCCCTGCTGAGTTTCAATATTGTTTTGGTCTCATTGCTTTTTATCCACATTCCTCTCTTTTGGAATAGAAATGTTTATTCTGTGCTATTGTATGTTGGCAATGTTTAATTTTTATAGAGGCTCACAGCTAAGAGTTTGATTTACATTTCAGAGGAGATGTTGAATTTGGACATTTTAGCAATGCTAGAATTGTTAGGACTTTGGAAAGTCTTAGAGATAAATGCAGTTTTCATCAAAGATGTGCATGAGTCTTTGGGGGGCCAGGGGTGGAATGTTACGACTTCTGTCTAGATGTCCCCCTAAAGCCCCGCAGGATCATAGGTGAGACCTTTGGAAGGTGAGTGGATTATGGAAGCATTATAGCTAAATTGCCATTAGGAGGGGGGCCTGCTTGGAAGAGGCATGTCACTGTGGGTGTGACCCAGAAGGTTCTCTCTCCTTCCTGGCTCCTCCTCTAGCTCTGCTCCCTGTCCACCATGCCATGAGCAACTCTCCTCCATATGCCCTTGTGCCATGCCATCCGGTCTGGAAGCCAGCCAACTATAGACTGTAATGTAAGCCAAAATAACCTATCCTCCCTTAAACTGTGTCAGGTACTGTGTCCTAGCAATGCAGGAAGTGATGAAGATAGACAGCCTTCTCCATATAGCTTTTTAAGTATCCTCACAACATGATAGTGCTTCCCAAAGAGTAAGTGATCTCATAAACAGACATCTTTTCTGACCTAGGTTCAGAAGCTATTCTATTACTCCACATTGGTCACATGATCTATAACCCTATTCAGTGGGCAAGGGCCCTGCACAAGGTATGAATAATGAGGGATGGGGCTCCTGGGGTATCACAGGGACTGGATACTGTGAATGTCTTTTGTGTTGGGTACAAACTAGAAAGTAATCATTTTGGGGCATTCACAGCTGCACATGGTGGCACATGCCTGTATTTCCAACACACTAAGAGTCTGAGGCAGGAGGACTGCAAGTTTTAAGCCAGCCAAGGCAATTTAAAGACTTAGCAAAACCCTGTCTCAAAAAAAAATAATTTTTTTTAAAGGTCTGGGGATGTAGCTCAGTACGAAGGGCTCTGGGTTCAATCCCCAGTACCAAAAAATTTTTTTAAAAAGATTTTTTTAAAAAGGTCATTTACCAAAGACCTCCAGTTCTGTCATAAGATACACTAGGTGTGAGGTCAGCAAACTTTTTCTTAAAGAGTAATAATAGTAGATATTTCAGGCTTGTAAGCTATAAGAGCTCTGCTTCAACAATTCAACTCAGTTGCAGCATGAAAGTAACCACAAACAATACATAAACAAATGTGTGTGGTTGTGTTTACAAAACCTTTTATTTTTTTACTAATCCATGTTTGCAGTATATAGTGATTACTTTAATCATGGGGAGTTGATACATGTATATAACACATCTTAATGTATTTACAAAACTTCAGAGAAACAGGCAGTTGTCATGCAGGCTGCAGTCTTCCAACCCCTAGACTAGATTATATTGAAATAAAACCCTCAAAATTTCAATGATTTAGGCAACAAGGGCCTGCAGGGAAAATGTTCATTAGAAACTTGCTTGAATTCAGAATTTGGAGAATCATATGCTTCCATGATCAGTGAAACAAAAGTGACATTGCAAGTCCCACACTGGCTTTAAAAGCTTTCAAATAGAAGTGATGTTATTCTCACTCCTGTTTCTCTGGCCAAAGCAAGTTAGCCAGCTACTTCTGACTTCAGAGGATCAGAGAAGTATAAACCTACTGTGTATCCAGGAGTGTGTTGAAACAATTTGGTAAATGACAATAGTAACTCCCAGAGGCATATTGTCTCCAATTCTTTTGGGTGCTGGGGATGAATGCAGGGCCTTGAACATGCTGAGCACATGCCCTACCTCTGAACTACACCTCTAGTCTCTAATTGTTTTGCTCTTGTTCCATCTTTAGATGACCTCTTTCCCTTTCCATTGAAGATTATACTGTTAGCAATTTCAGGAGGATTCACTGACTAGAAACACTAGATTATAAAATCTACTTTTTAATCAAACTTGGTTGACTGCTTTGTTTTTCCCTGAACCGCACTTAGCTAACTTGCCCAAACTGATGGACATATCTATTGTCATTGCTTTCAGCAGGCAATATTTATACTATGTAACTCTTCTCTTTAGTGTAAAAGACCTACCACTGCACTTAACTCTCAAATATTTCTGCATATATATTATTACCTAGGGCTCAGTATTTGTTTATAATTGTTTTCATTTGAGGTAAAATGTATAAACAACAAAATAAACGAAATTTAAATGTATGATTTAATGAGTTCTGAGACTGCCATCCAAATCCATATTAAGAAACAGAAAATAACACGTTCTTTCATTCTCTTCCCAGTAACTCCTACCCCCTCTAGATATAACCACTGTTCTGATATTTTCTACCATAGATTAGTTATGTCCTGTTTGTACTTCATGCGGATGCATGTATATGGTAGTCACTCTTTACTGTTAAGTACTCTTTTACTGAGCATAGTGATTTTGAAATCCATCTGTGTTGTAGCCTGTATCTACTCCATTGTATGGCCATCGTAGTTTATTTATCCATCTGCCACTGATGGATATGTAAGCTGTTTCCAGTTTGTAGCTACTGTGAAGAATGCTGTATAAGCATTTTTGTACACATCTTGTAGACGTAGCTTTCATTTATCTTGAGTAAACACAAGCAGGAGTAGAGTTGCACACAAGTAGGGTAAGTAGAAAAATCATTGTATAAAGAACTGCCTGCCCCATCTATTTCCGAGTGGCTGCACCACTCTACCATTCATCAGTGCCTATTAGAGGTCTGATTGCTCCACATTTTTGCCAATAGTTGGTGCTTCCAGTTGTCTTTGTTACTTTTCTCTTTGCTGAGACAAAGTACCTGACACCCAAAGTTAAAGGAGGAAGGGTTTATTTTAGCTCACCGTTTGTAGAGGTTTCAGTCCATAGTTGACTGATTCTAAGGCTGGATGGCGTGGTAGAGGGGCATCACAGGGAGAAACAGTCCATGGCAAGCAGGCACGAGAGAGCAAAGCAGCAGGCAGCCGCAGCTTATTTCTGTTCCTTTATATTGTGTCCAGGCTGTAAACCTATTGATTAGCACAGCCCACACTCAGGGTGGGGAACCCTTAATCCCAGCATTGCAACCTTAATCCCAGAACCACACACCCTAGATCCAGACACCTTCAAAAATCCCTGTCTATGACTACATGAGGCTTTGAGGGGACATCTAGATACAAGCCATAACGTCAGTCTTTTTTTAACTTTAGCCATACTGGTGAGTGTACAGTGATATTTTTATTTAAGTTTTTATTTCCCCAATGTTCAGTGATACTGAGAACCTTTTCAGGTACCATTTGTGTATCTTCTTTTGGGTTCCGTGTTAGATTTGGAAATGGTGTTTTATACTGTTTGAGACCTTATGGAAAGATTTAATTATTTGTAATAAAAGATTTGCCACCATCTGATAACTGCTATCACCCTTAAATAGAAGCAGAACTTCCCCAGTTTAGTCTCCAGTTCCAAGATGGGCTTCCTACCATTTCCAGAAAAGAAGAAAAAAAAAAGAAAGAAACATAAGCTATTATCTACTTCCTTTCCTTCAAACACTAGTGAAATTAATGGGCTACAAATATTTATTAAACATCTGTTATATACTGTATTCACACTGTGCTATGTGCTTTGAAGGTTAATTATTAAATACTTGTTGTCAAAGAGTTTTAAGTAGTTATAAAGACAATAATGCAATCTGAAAAACAGTGAGCAATACTAGACCGTATATTTAAGAACTCAATTGTGAATGATAGTCATTGAGCTAGGAAGTAGTAAGATAAGTAGGCGGTCAATGAATGCTGAGCTAAGTAGTTGGGATTTCGTGAAAGGAGTGTGTTCAAGGTTTGAAAGTCAGGAAGAATCTCATTAGATTTAGGTGGAAGAAGAAAAGAATGAAATTTCTGGAAAAGGAAACACAGCAATTGAGGACATGACGGTGATACTAGCTTAGTGTATCAGGAGACAAGATGTCACCTAAATACAGTGGGAGATGCAGATTGAAAAGGGGCAGGAAATGCAGAATGAAGATAGAATTAAGATAGTTTGAGAACACTAATTAGAGGCTTAAAAATTTCTCTTTCTATTCCTCGAATTGTTTCTCATGCAGTAAGCTTTGTTTTGGTCTCCTCTGTTGTTGTTGTTATTGTTGTTTTTAAGACAGCAGCCAGAGCGCACACATTTGTCTCTCCTCTCACAAAACACAGTAATAAACTGGGTTTGATAGTCACCCATCTGGGAGGCAGAAGGATCACAAATTTAAATCCAGCCTGGACGGAGGATGACTAGAAGACATTACCTCTGAACTAAGTGCTCATAAACAGATGAACCCTGGGAGTGAGCAGCCCCGTAGAAGCCTCTGGTCTGGCCACCAGCACTGTGAGAGAAGTCTCTGGTTAGCAAGCTCTACTAGGAACACAGAACTCCCTGTTGGCCTCTTCTGCTTTCTGGACAATTAATTAGCAGGAAAACAGCACTGAAAATTATAATAGAGGAAACATAGAAAAAATCAGCTGTTTCCTCTTTTTTAAACATTAAAAAAAGCACCCCAAAATCATTGGGCACATGTAGGAAACTGACCACCTTAAAACAACAACAACAACAACAACAACGACAACTGAAGAGATTTAAAAAAAAAGCTTACCACATGAGAAACAATTTGAGGAATAGAGCAATTTTCAAACCTCTAATTAGTATTCTCAAGCTATTTGGAAAGATTATAAATACATAAACTCATAATGGAATGCTATAAAGAAAGCACCATTAGAAATTAAGAAAGAGTGTTCAGAAATTAAAAATAAGGTTGGCCTGTTTAAAAATTCACTGGAGGACTTGAAATATGACATTAGAGGGGAAAAAAAGAAAAAAATTAGGAAACATAAATGACACAAGGCACACGCCTATAATCCCAACTACTCAGGAGGCTGAGGCAGGAGTTTAAAACCAGTTTGAACAGTTTAGTGAGACTTGTCTCAGAATTTAAAATAGGATAAGGGTGTAGCTCAATTGTAGAGCATCCCTGGGTTCACCTCCCAATACTACAAAAATAATAAATAGAGAAAAAAAACATAAATGACCTGGAGGTCTAATCCTGGCCAAAGAGCTAACCGTTAAGAGTTCCAGAGAATCCAAAGAAAGTGAGAAAATATGAGAACAGAAATTAATACAGACTAGCTGCTGGTGGTGGTGCGTGCCTGAAATCCCAGCACCCAGGTGGCTGAGACAGGAGAATCGCTAAGAGTTTAAGGCCAGCCTGGGCTACGTAGTGAGCTCAAGATCAGCCTGAATTACACAGCGAGATGTTGTCTCCAAAAGAAAAAAAAGAAGTTATCATTGATAAACTATGCCAAAGTACTGTATTTATTTGAGACAGCCATGAATCTTCAAATTGAAGGGGCATGCTGAAAGACAAGAAAGATACTGTTGCAATATGGTAAAAGATGGTCCAGGGAAGCACTCAGAATGGAGGAGAATTGGTCAACTGCAAAGAAATAAAAAAAAAAAAAAAAGAGACTGGTAACAGGCTAAATATCTGCAATTAGCAGACATTTGAAAGCAGTAGTGTCTTTTCAAACAAACAGTGCTATAACATCTGGGCGTCCATATTGGGAAGGAGAAAACCTTGATGCCTACCTGAAACCATACTTAGAAATTATGTTGACTCCTGGACCTAAATGTAATAGCTAAAAGATAGAGGGAAATACAAGAAAATATCTTAATGACTCAGGGTAGGCAGTTTCTCAGGCAGGACACTATAATCAAAAACCATGATAGAATTGACAAGTTATTTAATCAATTTCAAAACTTTTGTTCAGCAAAAACATTCTTAAGAAAACAACCAGGCAATAACTGGGCATGGTGGCTCACATCTGTAATCCTAGGATTCTGGGAGGCTGAGGCAGGAGGATCATAAATTCAAGCCCAGTCTGGGCAACTTGGCAATTTAGTGGGAAAAGGGCTGGGGATGTAGGGATGTAATTCAGTGCCAAGGCCCCAGGTTCAATCTCCAGTACAAACAAAACACCCACTATACAAGCCACAAATTAGAGGAAAAAATTCCAAAACATACATTCGACAAGGCATAAAATCTAGACTGTATAAAGAAAGCAATTTACAAAAGACAATCTTTTTCATTGAGCCTAAGATTTGATCACACACTACCCCAAAGAAGATACACAAATGGTACATGAAAAGATTCTCAGAATCATCAAATATCAGAGAAATGAAAACTGAAATAAAAATAAGATAACACTGTATACTCACCAGTGTGGATAAAGTTAAAAAAATCAACACCATCAAATATCGGCAAGGACCTGGAGTAACCAGACCTCTAGTAGGTGTTGATGAACATTAAAATGGGGTGGTCTCTTAGAAATAGATACAGCAGTTCTTTATAAAATGAAATCTCTGCCTGCCCTATGACTCAACGACTCTACTCCTACTTGTGTTTATTCAAGATAAACGAAAGCTATCTCTCCTATCTCCAAGAAGATGTGTATAAGCATGTTTATACAGCATTCTTCACAGTAGCTGCAAACTGGAAACAGCTTACGTGTCCATCAGTGGGAGATGGATCTTAAAATCACTATGCTCAGTAAAAGAGTACTTAAAGACTGACTGCTGTATGTGTTCATCCGTATGAAGTACAAATAGGACATAAATTATCTATGGCATAAAAAATCAGAACAATGGTTATATCTGGAGGGGTAGGATTTACCAGCAAGAAAGTGAAAGAACATTGAATTTTCTGTATCTTAATATGGATTTGGATGGCAGTGTCAGGACTCATTGAATTATATACTTAATATTTGTATACATTTACCTCAAATGAAAATAATTACAAATATTGCGTTTTAGGTAATGATATATATGTGGAAGTATTTGAGAGTTAAGTTTAGTGATTAATGCAGCTAATTTCAAAATGCATAAAAAATAAGATGGGTTAATAGGTAGGTAGAGGATTAGATAGAGGAATAGATATTTGATTGTGAAAATATAATGTGGAATCTGGATGATAGGTATATAGATGTTCATTCAACTGAATTCCTTCTAATTTTTTGTAACTTTGAAAGATTTCAAAATAAAATGTTGAGGAAAAAGAGTGTTAGAATTATCTCTCCATAACTGGTGTGCACCTGGAGCCTCAGAGTGTGACCTTATTTGGAGACAGCATCTTACAGATATAATTAATGAAGGGCTTAGAGATGGAATGCCCTGGATTTAGAGTGGCTCCAAAATCCATTGACAGGTGTCCTTACAAGAGGAGAGGACACAAAGACACACAGGGAAGAAGGCAATGTGAAGATGGAGTAGAGATCAGGGTGATGAAAATCAACTCGGAGAGGCCAAGGATTGCTGGGAGCCACCAGAAGTTAGGAAGAGGCAGGCAGAGCCTTCCCTGGAGCCCAGAGAGAGACAGGGCCCTACAGATAGCTTGATGTGAACTTCTACCTCCCCAAAGTATGAAAGATACAGCTCCATAGTTGTAAACCACATGGTTTGTGGTCACCCTAGGAAATGAATACGCCTCTTAAAAATAACAAAAATAGGAGATTTCACCTCTGAAACCCCCTGCCACCTCATGGTAGCCGTCTATCTATCTTCTTTCTCTTCCATCTTCTTCCTCCAAATAAACTGTCTTTTGTTATACTAAAAAAAAAAAATGACAAAAATAATAATTTGAAACTCTATAAGAAGAAATGTTCAAATATGAAGCAAACTAGGATGTGGTCTGCTGGCCATGAGAGAAATGCAAATTAAAGCAACACTGAGATTCTGTCTTACTCTAGAAAGAATGGCCACCATCAAGAAATTATATGGTAACAAATGGTAGTGAGGCTGTGTTACGTACTTGTACCAAATCCTCATGAGTGTAATCATTATGTACTGAAAACATCTACCAATAAAAATTTAAAAATTTTGAGTGTTTGGCCAGGAGTGGTGGTATACACTTATAATCCTAGCACCCAGGATGCAGAGGCAGGAGGATCACTGTAAATTCAAGGCCAACCTGGGCTACACAGTGAGACCCTGTCTCAAAAAACAAAAGAAACAAAGAAAGAGAGAAAGAAAGGTTGATTGATTTAAAAAGAATACAGGTTGGGGATTTAGCTCAAGTGGTAGAGTGAAGGCCCTGAGTTTGATCCCCAGCACCTAAAATAAGTAAAGAGAATACAAACACTCTTCCGCCCTAATCTAGAACTCCCTCTATGACATAGTACGCTGTACTGGGGTTAAGTATATGAGCTCTGGGGTTTGGCTCATCCAAGTTTAAATCTGGTTCTGCCAATTCCTAGCTTTGTGCCTCCACATGCTCATTTGTAAAATGGAATTATCATGGCCCTTCCTATGTGAAGGCTATTGTGGGGATTAAATAGTTAACACTCAGAATAATAGGAAAATAGAAAGTGTTTAGGAAATGTTTATTTGCATTTCATTAAGTGAAAACTGCAAACCATGTTTACAGTGGTATAGTGTCATTTGTGGGAAAATGAACAGACATGCCCACTTCCTGTATGGGTACAAACTATCTCTAGCAATGATGACGAACCTTTTAGAGCTTTCAGTGATACAAACAGCCTGCTGTGGCACACGTGCCGTGGGTTCACCACCACTGAGCTATGGGATCAAGATACCCAAGAAACTAATAACCTTGGTCGCCTATAGGAGAGAACTTGGTGACCAGCCAGCAGGAGTTGGAGGGGACTTTCTGTGGTGTAGACTCTGGCGCCTTTTGAACTTTGAACTATAGAAAGGCTGTGTCTGGGAAATGGGTCAAGGGCTAGAGCAGACAATGGGTGCTTTTTATTATTAGAGTTTACACTTTTTACAATGTACAATCATTGCTATGATTAAAACACTAAAATAAAAGATAAAGTGGGTTAAATTTTAGAGGCCTTTGTAAAGACCAGCCAGGAATTTAAGCATTGAAAATAGCATGAGGAGTGGAGACAAAGAGATGTATTTAGAGATTTCATAGGAAAATCTAGAAGATGACATGTCTGGATAGATGACAGAGGTGAGCGCAGAGGACAACCGCATCTGTGGCTGAGCAACTGGTGTGGACTGAACTGTGCCTCCCCAATGCTCATATGTTGAAGTTCCAACTCCCCAGTATACCTCAGGACGGGACCATATTTGTTTTTGTTTGTTTGTTTTAGATTTTTATTAAAATTTATCCAAAATTACACAGACTTACAGGCAATTACACAGGCTTACAGACCACAATTAATTGTACCTTTTGCTTATGACAGTGAGCAATGTAAACCACCACCTACATACAGCAGTAAGTCACAACTATATAAAATTACTATAGTACCCAGTGTACGTGTCACTGATTTAAGTTTGGGTTATTAGGTTCTTATTTTTAAGATATGATTATTCCCCTGGATTCCCATTCCCCTCCCCCTTTGCCCTCTTTTTGTTTCCTTGAACCCTTTGTCTATTAGCTTATATCTAACACTTCGTCTTTTTGTATCCATTGTTTACTCTTTTCTTTTGTTCGTATTTTACCTCACTAAATGAGGGATACCATGCAGTATTCCAGCTTGCAAGACTGGTTTATTTCACTCAACATTATATTTTCCAGGTCCATCCATTTTGCTACAAATGACTCTAGTTTGTCATTCTTTATAGCTGAATAGTATTCCATTATGTATAGATACTCCATTTTGTTTATCCAGTTAACCATTGATGGGTATACGGGTTGCTTCCAGAATTTAGCTATTACAAATTGTGCTGCTATAAACATTGTTGTGCAAGTATTTCTGTAGCATGATGTCTCTAGCTCTTCAGGAAAGATACCTAGTAGGGGAATGGCTGGGTCATATGGGATTTCTGTATTCAGACTCTTGAGAAATATCCATACTGATTTCCATAATGGTTGACTAGTTTGCATTTGATGGGACCATATTTGGACGTGAGGCCTTTAAAGCGGTTATTAAGGTTAAGTGGGGATATTGGGTGGAACTGATCCAATATGACCTGTGTCCTTAGAAAACAAGGAAGAGACACCATAGGGAGATGACTCTCTGAGGACACAGCAGAAAGGCAGTGACCTGAAAGCCAAGGAGAAACTCAAACTGTTCCCACTTTGATCTTAGACTGGCAGCCTTTGGATCCATGAGGAACAATTTCTCTAGTTTTATCGTGTTCAGTTTGTGGTATTTTGTTACTACTACTCAAGACCATGTGACTATAGGAAAATGACCACACCATCATGAAAGGGAGGAAAGTGGGAAGAGGAGCAGGGTTGAGAAGGAAGACACAACAAACTGCAGTGCCATGAAATATCCAAATCAAAGAGGTAGCAGGTGGTTGGTGAAGAGGGACCAGAGCTTAACTGGGAAAGTACCATTTTTAGCTCCCTGGGTGATGGCTGCAGGAAGGATGGTGTGACCTTGAAGTGAAAGACTAATGAGAGAAGAGAGAGCCAAGGGAACACTTGGTAAAGGGATGGAGGAGGGACAGAGGGCAATAAAAAGGGTGGGATAGTTAGAAAAAAGGACAGAAGCCAAGGAAGAGAGCATCTGAGGTAAGAGAGATGGGGGCAGGGAATGCTTAGAGGTTGAGAGTGAGAAACCACAAAGAAATAATGGATTGAGCTAAAAGGAGGTTGTTGTGATCCTTGGAGAACCATTTCAGTGTAGCTCTGGGGACGGAAACCAGCTTGCCAAGTATGCAGCAGATGAACGTATGGACAAAGGGCTAATGAACTGCAGGGCATATGTCACTCTTGAAGAGGTTGGCAGCCCCAGAGAGAAACTCTGTGGGGAGGTTAGGGGGAGACTGCTCAGAGATCTCTGTGTAGCTGAAAGCAATAGGGAAGGAACCAATGAAGCAGGAGGAAGAGAGACATCCTTGCAGATGTAAGGTCCTCGGCCCAGTAGAAGTACTGTGGAATAATTTGTTTTGGAAAGGAGGTTTGTGGACTGAGGATGCAGTCCGCTCAGCATGCTCCAGGCCCTGAGTTGATCCCTATCACCAGAAGGAAGGGCGGGAGAAAGGAAAGAAGATTGGTTCTCAGGGAACCCAGAGGGAAGGTATGAAGAGAGAGGGATCTAGAAATTAGAATAGTCTTAGGAGACTTCATGACACACAAAAGAAAGCCAATGAATGTGAGGATAAAAAAAGAGGCTTGAAGAAAGAAAAAAAAATTATTAGATAGATTCATAGAAGTCCATAAAAATCAGTAAAAGAGACCAAGGAGCAGTAAGACCCATTCACTAGCAGAAATTTAAGCATCTCTAAGTACAAAGAATTAAGGACAGCCTGGAGCAGTTCACAAAACCCCTACGCCCTCCTTCCTGCCTCAACATTTCCATGTTCTGGAATTCTATGCCACAAGCTGACTGTTAAGGTCATTTATATAATCTGAAGCCAGTCAGAGTCTCTGCTAGGAAGCTCTTCAGTACAACATCAACCATTCTCTCTTCTAAAGGAAATACCTAAACTGTCTACAAAGACAAATGGTTAGGAGCTTTGGAGCGAGATCTTTTGCTAAGCAAGATGAATGCTGACCTCCTTTGTTGAGTAGCCCTAAGAAAGAAATGAAAGTTGGAAGTGAGGCTATGAGTCACACTGCAGCTCGCTGCCTGGCATTCATTCTGCTGCTCAGCAACACTGTTGTCCTGAAAGCTCAGGCTCATTGCTTCCCTCAGCTCTGCCTTCCTTGCTGCTGACTCATGAGTTCAGAATGGCTGCCATCGCTCCTAGCCTCACAGTTCAAAAACACAGGCAGTCAGGGTAAAAGTCCTTAACCTCCTAGGGAAAATGATCTTCCCAGTAGCCCTGCGTAATACATTCCCTCAGATCTCATCGGCTACTCACATGCGAGGCTGATGAAGGCCAGGCTTTGCCGAGGGATTTAACCCCTCTGGCTGGGTAGAGCCCCAAACAAAATGAGGATTCTGGTGACAGGAAAGGGCAGAGAAATAGCAATGTGAATTTAGCCCATATACGTGTGTGTTTAGTCTTCATTTTCACCACATTTTGTGTGCTTTGTTGGTACCTTTTCAGTGCCTCAGTGCCTTGGCTGTATTTCCTTTTGTGTATCTCCTAATAATTCATAGGGAGATACATTTTTGTTATTGTCCTAACTCTATTTCTTTAGATGGAACTGATTGACTCCAACACTGGTGAAATTACTGTATAGCTGATATAGGAAAACTATAGATGAACCGACTCTATGTCCCCTGAATATCGAAGAATGAATTCTAAGGGACAAAGGAGGTTAAGAGTATGAAAGGTGGGGCTGGGGATTTAGCTCAGTGTTAGAGCGCTTGCCTAGCAAGCACAAGGCCCTGAGTTTGACCCCCAACACCAAAAAAAAAAAAAAAAAAAGAAAGAAAGAAAGAAAGAAAAAAGAAAAAGAAAAAGGGTATGAAAGGTTTATTAAATGAAAGCTCCTGAAAGACAAGAGGGTGTCCTGAATGGGTGGCCACTGAGGCTCTTCATCAGGGGTAATTTATACAGCAGAATCACAACATGGGTCAAATTACCATCAATTTAAAGGGTTTCAAGTACCACTGCTTGGCTGCCATTGATCTAATAGGGAAGGGAGGCCAGTAGCAAGGGTATGTGGAATGATCGAAGGCATTCTTGGAAGGGGAGGGGAACATGGATCCAGATGTTCTGGTCATCCACCTATGTGGCTGATACCTAGCTGGGCCCACTGCACCAGGTGGTGCTAATTACAGCATAGTCTGGAGTTACCATTTAGGGATGCATGCAGCCTGGCTATTACATCTGCATCCTGAGGTCTGGTTCTCTTCAGATTTGCCTCTAGCCACAGTTCTGATGTCTTTATTTTTGTGCTGACTTCCTTGAGGGCCTAGTCCCTCTCTGACTGTAAATTAATTGCTGTCTAACTTAGCCGTCTATATTATTCCCACTTCCTTCCTCTTTCTGCTCTTCACAGTGTTTATTTTTACTTCTGTGCATGGTGCAGTACTGGGGATGGAACTCAGGGCCTCACACACACTAGGCAAGTGCTCTGCCACTGAACCACATCCCCAGTCCTATCTTTATATTTTTAAAAAATACTCTATTAGTACTTGATTAATAAGCTTTAGGTGATCTTAATCCCTGGTTGTTAAAATGATTTAATCAACAATATTTAAACTTCCTCCCTCTTTTGATCACTTTTCCACCCTGAATTGATCATTGTATACTTTCTATGTAGTCAGGTGGGAATTAGGTACTTGGGACTTTTAGTGACTCAAAAGGGAGATTTCCTTGCCTGGGAATTTAGGAAGCAGTTGTTTTTTCACTTTGATAATAGAACTGGGTATATGGCCTGGCCATGCAGAAGGACAAGCTTCTGATCCGAGGTTATTGTGATGAAATACAATAGTATCAGGCTTGGGTGTGGCTCAGTGGTAGAGCACTTTCCTGGCGTTCCGTTCACGAGTCCCTGGTTTAATCCCTAGTACTCCTGCCTCCTGAAGTAAAAGTATGGTGTGATCAGTACTATGTGGCATGCAATGCTGAGGAAGGTCTAGCAGGGGAGAGATACATGGCAGATCCCTCCTGGAGTTAAATCCGTGGAGAAGGCAGAATTCACCCCAGGTCCTCGATTTTCTTCTGAATATCATTAGTAGACTTGCCCGAAGGTGGTCCCACCCCAGGAGCAGGGAGATCAGACCATCACCTTTGCCCTGAGGCTGGACCTGAGACCTGGTTTCACTCTGCTGACAGAGCTGGCTCTTGTCAACTCTGACCTCGTGGGCCCTGTTAGACTCCTCTTTACTGATCTCTCCTGTTCTTCAGCTGGCTTCTTAAAATAGATTTCCTTTCTTCTAGATCCACAGGACCCACCTTCCCAGGCTCAGCTCTGCTGGGTTATGACACCCTGCCTCTCTCTCAGTGTCCACCCGCCCCTTGAGCAGCCTCATTCCCTGCTTCGCCCTCACCAGGCCGCCTTTGTCCTATGGTCACTGAAATCCCAGAGTGGCAGCGAAACGGAAAGCTGGGTATGATGACATGCACCTGCAAGACTGCAAGTCTGAGCTCAACCTGAGCAATTTAGAGAGATTCTATCCCAAAATAAAAAGGGCTGGGATATAGCTCAGTGAAGAAGTCCCAGAAAACCAAAAAACCAGGAGGTGCATGTGTGCATGTGGTGGGCAGAGAATTGTCTATAACAGGATTGGCAAACTTCGTCTATAAAGAGATGGGTATTAAATACTTTTGCAGAGTCTGTCCTGACTACTAGGCTGAGCCATTTAGCAGAAAAACAGCCCTAGATACGTAATACATAAATAGGTGGGGCCTGTCTGTGTTCCATTAAAACTTTATTTATGGATGCTGAAATGTGAATTTCAGTTCACATGCCATGAAATATTATGGCCCTTTTATCTTTACTTCTTTAGTCATTTAAACATGTAAAAACCAGCCAGACTCCCAGCCACTCGGAAAGCCAAGACAGGAAAATCGAAAGTTCGAGCCCAATCTGGGCTACACACTATCTCAAACAGCAAAACCCATGAGCTATGGTTTACTAATAACCAGTCTTTGAGATTAAATGTTAAAACTGTGGTTGGCACAATGAGAATCATTATGGACACAGATCCTCTAGTTTGCTTGACTTTTTTTTTTTTTTTTTTTTTTTTTCCCCGGTGCTGGGGATCTAACCCAGGGCCTTGTGCTTGTGAGGCAAGCACTCTAACCACTGAGCTAAATCCCCTATCGAGAAGTTATGTAATATATCACCAATGAGCTCTCCAACATTACTCATTGAAAATCCTATCTCATGGGTTTTAGGATTTTACCAATTGCCCTTAAACTTTTTCTTATGTATAATTTTAATGATTGTAGAGACTAATTGTATAATACTGCTCAGGTACATGCCTATAATCCCAGCACTCTGACAGGCTGAGGCAGGAGGAACACAAGTTCAAGCACAGCCTGTGTAACTTGTGGAGACTCTGTTTCAGAATAAAAAATTGAAAAGAAAAAAATAAGAAGAGCTGAGGTTATACCTCAGTGCAGAGCTCAATCTCCAGTACTGAACAACAACAACAACAAAATAGCCTTTTAACTTTAGGATACTTTAACATTTGCAGAGAAGTTGTAAAGACATTACAGAGTTCTGTGTAATCCTCTTCCAGTTTCTCCTCATGTTAACATTTTGCATTGCTGTGGAACAGCTGCAGGAGTAAGAAACCAGGAGTGACACATTATTATGAATTCAACTCTAGGCTTCATTCAGATTTGACCAGTACTCAACTTTTGATGATAAAATTAGAATAAGTTGTTGTAACCAGGCTGCCATATTATAATAAAGGAATTATAAAAAGACTTGTTCTTAGTTTGGTCTGTAGTTAAAGTGCATGTTAAGCCTAAGATATGGCTTTTAACTCTTATTTCCTCTAGCTTCTTTAGTTATTTTAGTAAATTCATGAGAAAGACATTTCTGTTTGTTTTTTGTTTTTGGTGCTGGGGATCGAACTTAGGGCCTTGTGCTTACAAAGCAAGCACTCTAACCACTGAGCTAAATCCCCAGCCCCGAGAAAGACATTTCTGCAAGATTATCTTATTATTAAAATTTTGAGGGAAAATTCTTTAAGTATCTGAGAGTATCTAATATATACTATAGAATGGAAAATAAAAATAACTTTATTTCAAAAAGCCAACAAAGACCAAAACCAATACCTTTCTGACTTCCTAATAACATAAATTGTTTTACTTCCTTTAAATCTGTAGCTGCTACAATTTTACCATATTTGAAAACTAAAAACCAAAAAGGAAATTATCTCACTTTAGATTTAATTCCTTAAAAAAACTTTCATTTTCTAATAAGAAACATACCACTGACAACATAGATGGGTTCCTTTTTCCCCAAAGCCTTGCTAGTGTTTGTTATTGTTTGATTTCTTGATGATGGCCATTTTCTCTGGCATAAGATAGAATCTCAGTGCTGTTTTAATTTGCATTTCTCTAATAGCCAGAGACACTGAACATTTTTTCATGTGTTTATTGGCCATTTGTACAAGTCTTCTGAGAACTGTCTATTCATTTCATAGCCCACTTCTGATTGGGTCTTTTATTTGGGGGTCTAATTTTTTGAGTTCTTTACATTTTCTAGATGATAGTCTCTGTCGAAAGAGTAGCTGGCAAAATCTTTTTCCCTTTCTGTAGATTGTCTCTTCACTCTGTTGGTTATTTCCTTTGCTGTGTAGGCTTTTAATTTAATATAATCTCATTTGTTGATTCTTGATATTATTTTCTTGTGCACCCGGGGTTCTGTTAAGAAACTCGTCGCCTATACCTATGTCTTCCAGAGTTTTATGTATTTTATCTTCTAGCAGATAAAGTACTTCTGCTTTTGTTGTGGAAAAGTATTTTTCAGCTCAACAAGAAAACCAAGCGCCACTGAGAGGTGGAGAACGCAGGTTTATTTACGTCGACGGACCCAAGGGAGTTAATAGTCTGAGAGTCTGGGCTCTTGCCTCGGCCAGAATACTGTCAGCTGGGGCTGTTATCAGTTTCCCGGGACCCCACCTTAATCCTAACGTCCGGCAGATGAGTCGGCCCGTCTGTCTGTTGAGTCTGTTCAGGGTCAACTGCTCTGGGGAGTTGGAGCCCCTGGCGAAGGAGGACCCGAAATACCATCGGGTGGCGCACCGCCTCGTTCAGTCCAGGGGGCTGCTCCGCTGCAGCAGTGGCTCAAGGGGTCAGCACGGTTGGAATCTCGCTGGGGCCTCCAGAAATGTTGTGAAAATATTTTTTTTCTCCATAACACTTTAATATTTAGACCTTTGATCCATTTTTAGTTTAATACATGGTGAGAGATGTGGGTCTAGGTTCAGTCTTCTGCCTGTGTTTAGCCAGTTTTCCCAGATTTGGCCCCTCTGTCAAAAATCAGATGACTGAATGTCCCTGGGGCTGTTTCTGCATCCTCTATTCACTTGCATTGAGCCATGTATTTGTTTTTGTGCTAGTAACATGATGTTTTCATCAGTACTTCTTTTTTTTTTCCCATCAGTACCTTTGTAATATACTTGAAATCCAGGATTGTGATACCTCCTGCCTTGCTCTTGTTGCCCGCTGTGTCTCTTCTGGTTCCATATGAATTTTAGGATTGTTTTTCTCTAGTTCTGTGAGGAATGCTGTTGGGACAGTATTTTGATTGGGATTTCATTAAATCTATATATCAGTTTTGGTGGTATGGCCATTTGGCAATATTGCTACTGACTGTGAACTTTTTTTTTTATTTTTTGAGACAGGGTCTCACTATGTAGTTCAGGCTGGCCTTGAACTCACTATGTAGTCCAGGTTGGTGTTGAACTTGGGGCAATTCTCCTGCCTCAGTCTCCTAAGTGCTGGGATTACCGGCATGTACTACCATACCCAGCCTGACTGGGAACATTTAATCATGACTTTTTAGTTGTAATTTTATGGTCAGATTATATCTGCATATCTCCCAATATTTTTGAAAGAATTTGTTTGTTTTGTTGTTTTGTTTTGAGACAGAATCTTGCTGTGTAGTTCAGGCTGGCCTTGATCTCACTATGTGGCACCACCATCCCGGCAGAAAGAATTTTTTCCCGATATAGTGTGTATGGCCAGTCGACAGAAATTTCTCACATCCCTTTTGTGGGGGGTACTGATGATTGAACTGAGCTTCATCCCCAGCTCCCTCCTTTCTAAATTTTGTGTAGAGTCTGAGTCGCCATTTTGTCCAAACTGAGCTTTAACTTGCAATCCTACTCAGCCCCCCAGAGTGCTGGAATTACAGGTGTGCCCTGTTACATCCTTATCTGGAAATATTTCACATTTACTTGAAAATTAAAAAAAAAAAACAGTACTGTGACAAGTTGTACATTTATACAGTACACCCTTTCCTAGCCTCAGCACATGTCAACAGCAACAGCTTCCACACTTACCTGACTGCGTATACATTTTTCCCTTTTTTTTACTAAACTATTCGAAAGTCCCTGTGACACTCACTGCAGTTCCTCCCCTTCCTTCTGAGTTTAAATTTTTGTTGTCAGTCTTGTATGCTGGTTCCTTTCTCTCACCTTCCTCAGCCTTCTCGGGAAGAAAATCTCACTTATCTTTATGCCTGGCTGTGTTTCACAGCCACTTTCTCCAAAGAGACATCCCCACTGGCTTCCACATCTCACCTCCCACCTAGTCTAAGGCTGCAGCCGGCCCTGCCCACGATCCACCTTACTCTGGTGGGCCTCAGGGCTGGGCAACCAAACAGGGACAGGCCGGATTTTCTTTCCAGCACTCTAGGCCCTTGAGCTCTGGCTTGAGATTCATTCTTTCTGCCTCTCCTGCTTCTCCAGCTCTCCCTGCTCAGGTCCCTAAGCCAATGCAACCTCTACCTGTCCCTTGAACTTGAGCACCAAAATGGCTACAGCTCCATCCTTTATTTAAAATCAAGAGTTTACATTAGTGGGCACGGTGGTGTAAGCCTGTAATCCCAGCACTCTGGGAGGTTGAGGGAGGAGGGTCCAAATTTCTAGCCCAGACTGGGCAACCTAGCGAGTTAGTGAGACCCTATCTCAAGGTTAAAAAAAAAAAAAAGACTGGAGATATAGCTCAGTCTGTAGGGCTCAGGCGTTTTCCCTCTTTTGAAAGAAATTTTAGGTATTGACAAGAAGATAGAAACTCCCTTATGCGATGAACCCCTGGGAACACCTGGTTCATGAGCTGGTGCTCTGCTTGAGGCCCTAATTACCCATCTTCCCGGCTTTGCAGGTTCACTAGAAAACACACCCAGAGGCTGTGCAGGAGGAGGAATGTAGGTAAAAAGTAAAAATGATCTTGCCTTTTAGTGGCTTAGGGGAAAGGCTTGGCGTTGAACAAAGCAGAATGTCATATTTCTCAGTTATGAATTTGGAGGTGTCATTTGTACACGATAAAGTAGAACTCTCCTTGAGTTCCACAGATTACTTAAATTAACTATTACATGTCTGGTTTACAGGTCAATGCAACATGCATTGACTTCTGGCATTACGCTTCACAGAGCTAATCAATCTGTCTCACTTGCTTGACGGACCTGCATCTAATTTGGAAGTGTCCATAGAGAAAAGCAGCCAGGCGTGGTGGTGCACACCTGCAAATCCCAGCAGTCTGGGAGGCTGAGGTAGGAGGATCACCAAGTTTGAGGCCAGCCTGGGCAATTTAGTGAGGCCCTGTCTCAAAATAAAAGATTTAAGAAGTGGCTGGGGATCTAGCTCAGTGTTAGAGCTCCCCTGGGTTGCTCCCCTTTGAGGAGGGGACAGGCACAACTAATTACTTGTATTACTTGAATGCCAGGTAAGCATCCCTTCAGGAGTCTCAAGCCTGGGCCAGGGCAGTGGGCCTGGAAACTAGAAGAGGAGAAGGACCAGTGAACATTGGCCATGCACCAGAAAGGAAACAAGGAAGCAAGCAAGAAGAACCTTTAGTATGTTCTTTTTCCCAGCAGATTAAGAAATTTGGATGCTTAAATGAACAAAGTGCAGAACATAAATTAGCTTTAAGAGGAGCATTAAACCGGGCGTGGTGGTGCATGCCTGTAAACCTAGTACTCGGGAGGCTGAGACAGGAGGATCCCTGAGTGTTTGGGGCCAGCCTGAGCTACATAGTGAGTTCAAGATCAGCCTGGACTACACAGTGAGACCTTGTCTCAAAAAACCTAAAAAACAAAACAAAACAAAAAGAAAAGAGAAGCATTAATAAGCAGTATGTTTCTTACTGGGAAATACAAGCTTCAAAAAAGGAACTAAATAAGGGTTTTTTCTTTAAAAAAAAAAAAAAAAGAAGAACACATGGCCTCAGTGTTATTGTCACAGCTAACAAAATTTATGATTCAAAATGTACACACTGTTCTATTTTGTGTGTCTTAAAAGTCTTCAGTAGTTTTTTTCTCTTGTCTGTGATGCCAGGGATCGAACCAAGGGACTGAGCTGGCTAACCAGCACTCTACCACTGAACTACATCCCCATCCCTTTTCATTTTTTTTTATTTTAAGGCAGAGTCTTGCTAAGTTGCTCAGGCTGGCCATGAACTTGTGATCCTCCTGCCTCAGCCTTCCTAGTAGCCAGGACTACAGATACATACCACCTAACCGGTTTTGTCAATTTTAAACATATCTTGGCTCTAGCAATCCCCCTTCTAAGAATGTGTCCTATAGATAAATTAATATGCAGAGGGAGGGGAGGGGAAAGGAAAGTAAAAAGAATTAAGACGTCTTTTGTACATGTACCAACTCCCCACAATGAATACAATCACTATGTAGTGCAAACATGTACTAATAAATTTTTTTTAATTTTAAAAAAGATAAATTCTAATATATAAAACTAGAAATAGAAACAGGAGTATTTTATATTTTTGAGCCCTTGGCCCACGCAAGACACTTCACATTGAACCCTCGAAGGAATGCTTGGAGCTTGCTCTGACAGAGGGCAGGGCTGGCAGAGCTCCAACCTTTCCCCAGGTCCCGGGGTTGATAAGTTACAGTGCCAGGTGTCAGCTCGGTCCATCTAGCCCACCAGCTGGGCCGTCAGGAAGTCCAGAGCAGCAATGTTTGTAAAGAACAGGAGACTGAATCAAACTTAAGCAACTGATTTGGGACTGGGGAAATAAATCACAGCAAATCTCTATGCTGGGATTTATGCAGTTGAAGGAGAATGGCACAGATGTGGGCGTCCCGATGGAGAAAGGCATCCCAGAAACACAGGATGTGGGGAGGGAGAGCCACAGTGGGGAACACTGTGTTTGACATGTGCCATTTGTACAGAAAAACTAAAGGTTCATGTATTTTAATCAGCTGCCTCGGCAGGAGGACTGACTTCCACTTTCTCATCATGGGAGAAGTATTCAGTGTTGTATACCTTTTGGTATTGTTTTAGTAGGAATTATTTCTCAATAATTAAGTAAAAGATCACACATGTGCACATATAAACATGTCCAGACCAGAACAACAGCTAATTCTATATTTATTGGGTACTGTTCTAAATATCTCATATATATTATCTCACTGAATACCCCAAAGATATTAGTATTAGGAGTATTATTCAGAATGGGATCACAAAAAAATGAAGGTATTTGTCCAAGGTCACCCGACCAGTAAGTATTATTTGAAAACTGGCCATCTAGCTCCAGAGCCAGAGCTCCTAATTCCTTCTCCCAAAATGATTTTTGGTGGGCACGGTGGCTCTTGCCTATAATTCCAGCACTCCAGGAGGCTGAGGCAGGAGGGCCCCAAGTTTGAGCCTAGCCTGGGCAACTTAGTGACTCAGTGAGACTCTGTCTCAAAAAATAAAAATGGGCTGGGGATATAGCTCAGTGCAGGGGCCTGAGTTCAATTCTCAGTGCCAGGAAAAAAATAAAAGACTTTTTTCAACACTGAGGATGAACTCAGAGCCTTGCACATGCTAGGCTAGTGCTTGCCACTGACCTACATTCTCAGTCCTTTTTATTTTTATTATTATTATTTTTTAAAATTTTGAGGCAGGGTCTTGCTAAATTGCCCAGGCAACTCAAACCTGTGATTCTCCTGCCCTGTCTCCTTCAGTGCTAGAATTACAGGGAGCTGGACCCCACCTCCTGGACCCAGAATCTGCATATTCCCTTCAGAAGTATCTGACAGGGATGCTAGGTTTTTGTACATTCATCTGAGCTGAGGAGAGGAGGGGAGAGTGGTTTACACTCTCAGCATGAGAAATTGGAGAGGCAGTCCAACTCTAAAAGAAAACATCCTAATTTTTAAGGGTCTATTTTACCCCTCAGTTACAAAAGGAGATGAAGTTGTAACTTTAAAATTGTACTGTTAAGAAAACTGGCATTTCAGTGCACAAAAAAAGCTACCCAAAGCGACAGTGCTTTGTTTTCCCTTCCAGGAAACGCTTTTCAAAATTTTTAAGAGTCTTAAAATGGTAAAGCTACAAATTGGGCCCTGCCTTTCACATGTCAGTTATGCTGCGTTCTTTTTCTCTGATGCCTACAGATTGACAAACCCCAGATTCCCCGCCAAGAACACACACATTCCCCAGCCCTGGCCCCTCACGCACCTCTCCCCTTTTGCACCCACTCTGCTTTCCGTGTGTGTCTTTAATTCTGCCTGGTCAATCTGTCTCCACTTCCCACTGATGCAGCCAACCCAGATATCCGTGGGTGGCAGCAGCTTGAGGGCTATCTCTCCGCTCTGGGGGACCTCCTGGGCCCCTTCGGGGGGGGGGAAGGTGGAGGGGGCGTGTGTGTGTGTCCCAATTTGGGAAAGTAGTGGTGACTGTATTGTGGAAACACTGTGTAACTCTCCCTCCTATTTTTGGGTGACCTTTAAACTTGACAAGCGCTTGTGTGCCGACGTGTAAATTACTAATAAAGTGGCCCAACAGGTTGGTAACAGGCGGAGCTTTGCCACATAACACAGTCACTCCTGGACAAGTTGACGCTGGTACATTCGTTCATCAAACTGTTTGAACTATTCAAACTGCTGAGTCATCCATCATCTATCACCATTTCTTCACCTTGTCCCCAAGGGCAACCTGATAGGTTTCCTCACCATTTTGCTGGAATTATTTCTCCTACAGCCCCCTGATTTACTGCCTTAACTGTGCCTCTACCCTTTTCACATCCCTGCATCCTCACTCCTATTCCTCTTTTTTATTTAAAATGAGAGACTGGATTGAAAGGATTTGTTTACCGAACATGCATGGTGAATTCCACTGTCATCATTTTCTTCTTTAGGTTGGTATTACAACATTTATTAAAATAAAGCTATGGGTTAATAGAAACAGCAAAGAACCAAAGAATTAAAATGCAAGCTGTATAAAAGCCCAGCTAAAACCCAAAAATGTTTGTCTAGTGCTTTCATTCATTAGCTAACTAAAAGCCCAAGAAAGAAAAGACACCTGATAGAAAAAGTACTGCAAAAACATTTGGCAATTTTCATTCATGAAAATTACTGATTTTGCATTTTGTAACTTTTCTCAGTCAAGAAAAAAGAATTCATTTTGAATGTTATATAACATACATATAAAATATAAACTTGTAACAGTGGCCATAAATACATTATCTTATATGTTTCTTGTAGGGAAGATGTTGGTTATGACCTGTCTATAGCATGAAACTACTAAGATAATAAAGATTTAACCAACATATAGTGACCTACTTAGCCTCTTCTGATGAATTTTGGATTGAAGTCCACTTTGTTTGAAAATAGGATAGCTACTCTTGCTTGTTTTCAGGTTCCTGTTATATAGAATACTATTTTCCACCCTTTGACTTTTACTCTATCAATTTCCTTTTGTATTAGTTGTGTTTATTATATACAGAATATTGTTGTTGTTGTTTTTTTAATCCAATCTGCCAATCTATGTCTTTTGACTGGGCAGTTGAGACCATTCACAAGAAGCGTTATTACTGTATCACTGAAAGGTATCGACTTATTCCGTTTATTGCATTATTTTCCTGTTGCTGATTCTTTTGTTCTCCCTTCTGCTTAATTGTTCACCCTGACTGGTATATTCATTCCATTAGACTTTTTGGCATTGTTGACTTCATTGTCTCTTTCTGGGATATCCTCGAGAACTTTTGTTGGAGTGCTAGTTTCGTGGTCATGAATTGTGTAAGGTGCTCTTTGTCATGAAAAGACTTTATTTCTCCATTAATTTTGAAAGACAGTTTTGCAGGATATATCAGTCAGGGTTGAAAGTTTTTGGTTTTCTTTTTCCTTTCGGGGCTTGAAACACTCTAGTCCACGCTTTCCTAGTCATTA
This sequence comes from Hystrix cristata, assembly GCA_004026905.1. Taxonomy (NCBI): domain Eukaryota; kingdom Metazoa; phylum Chordata; class Mammalia; order Rodentia; family Hystricidae; genus Hystrix; species Hystrix cristata. The sequence continues at coordinate 45,239 of PVJO010014200.1, forward strand.
AGGTTTTTGTTAAGAAGTCTGCTTTAATTCTAATGGATTTATCTTTATAAGTAATTTGTTGCTTTTCTCTGACAGCTTTTTTTTCTCTCTTAATGATAGCAAAGTTTTATTAGAGGTAGGAAAAGCAACAGGCTCTGCAGAGTAAATTTGGGCCAAGTAAAAGTAGGAAAAGACGTATACCCTACAGTGTGAGGGCAGGCCACCATGCAAGAGAGAACACGGTGGCCTCTCTGACAGCTTTTAAGATTCTATTCTTGTGTTGGACTTTGAAGAGTTGGACTATGATGTGTAGTGGAGAGGTTCATTTTCTGATCATGGCTATTTGGGGGTTTATAGACATCATTTATCTGCATGTTAAATTCTTTCCCCATACTTGGAAAGTTTTCTGCTATTATTTCTGTAAACAGGTTTTTAAATACTCTCTGTGCTGTCTTCAGATTTTCACTAATTTCTATTAATTTTAGATTAGCCTTCTTTGCTTCATCTAGCAGCTGTTGGATCCATTTTCTATGTTCTCTTGTTGTTTTTAAGGTGTCTCTGAATATATGGTCACCTGCATTAGACCTATTTTCTAGTTATCACACTCCATCCTCACACTGGTCACTTCTGTTGCCTATACTTTCAATAGAATTTTTATCTCCTGGATTTCTGTTTGGTACCTTTTCAAGGACTCTAATTCTTTGTATCATTTTGTTTAGCTCAGATGTCCTTTTATTAGAGTCTTCTGTGAATGTGCTGATAATTTTATTTATTAATTCCATTATCTGTTTAGCTATATAATATTTGAGCTCACTGAGCACCTTACTGATCTGGGTTTTTTGGTCTCCTTTTTTATCATTTTGTAAAATTTATCTGTTTGGCTTTCTATTTCCTCCTCTTTAATGCTCCCATGGATCAGCTTTGGATGAGCTGGAAATTTTTTGAGGGATTGTATTGCCTTATTTTCTCATGTTTCTGTTACTTTTTTGCTTTGTACAGAGGGTTACAGGTCAATTATAGTGGAAAGACTTTGTTGCTAGCCTGGAGATCTCTTTAGTTAGTGTCTACTTTTCAGTGATTCACTCTGGAAATGGCTACCGATAGGCCTTTGCCCCTGTTTCAGGATCCAATCACTTCCATTAATTTGGGAGGGAAGGGTGCAGTGGAGTTGAGGCACTCAGTTCTCTGGAGATGAATCACAGTATTGTTGATGAGACGAAGACAATCCAGATATTGGCATATGGTAAAAACTAATTAATAGAAAAAAACTGTACCACCCTGACAGTGGCAACAAAACCAACAACAATATAATAGAGTCAAAGACATTCTGGATATTGACATACCATAAGAACCAATAAAAACTACCACTGTACCACCCTTCACAATAGAAAAGAGAGCTATAATTATAATACTGACACAAAGACAAACCAAATGTTGACACACAGTAAATATCTACTAAATGCATCAGCTATACCACCACTAATAATAGAAAGTACTCAACAATAATAACACAGAATTAACTAAATATCTAAGGTTAATAAAGCTTAAAAGTAATGCCAGATGGAGATGGAGGGGTGGGGAATGGGGGATAGGGAATGGGAGACTGAAAGAAAGATGGAAAAGGTGGGAAACAGAGAATGAAAGAAGTAAAATTTGAAAAATAAAGAAGGGAATATGAGGAGAGAAATGCAAGGTAAAGGATCCTATTAAAAAGTAAAAGAAAATTAATAGATAAGAGTAACAGAAAAGAATAAATAAGAAAAAGAACAAGAAGAAAAAAGCAGAAAAATGAAAAAGAAGAAAAAATACCCCCCAAAACAAAACTAGTGAATAGAGAGAAAAAGAGAGAGAGAGAGGAAATGAATACAAGAAAATTTCCTTTGTATATGAGGGTTTCTTTTCAGGATCTGCAATGCTGAAATGTGGAGGGAGGGAGGTAGGAAGAGAGAGTCACTGCTAAGACCTATTTTATTTCCACACTCATATTTTTGTGTGTGAATGCTGAATCCTATCCCTGCCTTTTCCACTGGGCATGGTCAATCAACAGTGTCCATCCGAAGGCTGTAGTCACCCTGGAAGCTCCTTGCTTCCATGTTCCCCTGTCCATTCCAAGTCACATCCTTCTCCATCTAGCCTTGTAACTTATGGATTTGTGAGGTAGCCCCCTCCTTCAGATAGCTGTCTGTCTACATACCCTAGTCTGTGGTAGTTGTCCAAACCCAGGTGTATCTCACATCACCTTGGCAGATGGGGAAAGCAAACAGATCACTGAGATCTGTGCTGGACATAGGCAGCAGGCAGGAGTTCAAGCAGACCACTGAACTTACAGCCAGCACTTTCAGAACAGCCCCCTCTGAAAGCCACACATGCTGGGCCTGGTTTCTTACCATGAAAGGCAGGCCTCTGTGTGCTTCCTGGCCTGAGCTTAAACTTCTTGGGGGTTTATGTCTAGCCTACACCCTCTCTATGACTGTCTCTTTTGGCCATCTCCTACCCAGTCACTGTGGCAGGGTGACACTAGAAACCCTGAAGTGTAGTTGTTCAGAGGCTCAGTCTTAAACAATTAACGGCTTCTCCAAATGGCTCCTGATTAAACCCTGTCAAATAGAAAGAGTCACTGTCAGTGTTAACTCCATACTGTTTTTGCAGTTTACAATAGCTGTGGGTTTTTGTGGGGGCTAATGTTGTCAGCTGGAGTCATTATTTCTCCTTGGGGCTGTGGACCCTCTCTGGGTTCTGCAGAGACAGGGCCCCTTCCCTGGGAGCCAGGTTGAGCTTTCCAGCCCACTTCATTCTTTTTTCTGTTTTGTCCTTCTTATCTTTAGCTTCTCTGCAGTTCTAGTTTTCCCACGAGCTCCCTCTCAGTTCCTGAAGTTCTACTTCTTTTTCTCTCTTAATCAAGTTGCTTTCCAGATCTCTCAATTTCAGGTCCCAGATAGGCTGTATTTTGCTGCTGGTCCCCCATCCTCTCATTCTGTATAAGTCTGCAAACTCCTTGCAGTGGAATTTGTTCTCCACATTACCAATAGTCAATTTTAAGCTTTTCAGTCCCTATTTTGAAAATTAAACTTTCTCCTCTTTTTTAAAAAAGCTGAGGTATAACACTGAGCTTTTTGATTTTTAGTCCATGTGCCCTTGATGTCTCAAAGAGTAATTACACTAACTCAGAGCACATGGGCCAATTCCTTTACTATCCTGGGGATGTATATTGACTTATTATAGACACTAAAATTCATTTAAAACATCTGCATTATCATCTGATGTTCTTACACATTTTTTTCAGTACTGAAGATTGAACCCAAGGTTTAAACATTGAGCTATATCCTCTTTTGAAAAAAAAATTTTTGTGAGAGATGTCTCACTAAGTTCCTCATGCAGGACTTGAACTTGCAGTCCTCCTGCCTCAGCCTCCTAGAATACTGGGATTATAGAGATGCACCACTGTGCCCAGCTTCTTACATGTTCTTTCATTTGGTTTCAACTTTTTTCTGTGTTAAGACTTTGCAGATTACTGAGCATTACTCTACAAAGAGGATAATGAAAAATAATTCTTGGCTTATTGTCACCTCTTAGCATTTATGCTAATTCCACTAAAGCAGCACAGAACACCACTCTTCCTATTTCTTTCACAACTCAAATGTAGTTTAAAAAGCCCTTTCTAGACAGTGGAGTAAGGGGACAGGAAAGTGGCTTCCTTTGCTCCCCTCCATCCTTGTTCCCCTGCTACAGTAGATGCCAGAGCTGGACTGGATCCTGACATAGTAAAGGGGAGAAAAGGGGAGATTTGTGCTAGGAGGGAAATCACTGGGGTGCATACACCGGGGGTCCTCTGGTGGACCAGCCATTCATGCTTTGATGCTCCTTTATTCCCATGACCTCTCAGCCATTTTCAGTCCTGTCTTGAAGTTAGATCCTACATGACTTAATGTCCCAAA
>PVJO010014201.1:0-27899 GCA_004026905.1 Hystrix cristata
CAAACCACCAGAACAGGCTGCCAATCTCTAAAATTCTTCCCTAAGACAAGCCAAGGTCGTCCCCCCCACCCCCTCTGCCCACATCTGGGCCACCTCATTGCCAAACACTGAGCTCTATTTTTGACTCCAGCCTGGTCACAGAAATGATCTCCTCCAAGCCAGCTCACTGCTGGGTCCTTCACAGCAGCTATCTAGGATCATCTGGCCTTGCCCTTGTCCCAGCTCTCTCACAGCCATGCCTTGGTCCTCAACTGTGTGCTCCATCTCTTACCTGAACTTCTTCACATCTTCCTCACCCTCAAGTGCAACCCAGCTTCCGTGTTGCTACCAAGTGACCACCTAGTCACTGCGGTGTCTGGGACTTTATGGGACACTTCATGGCTAAAGCACAGGCTGTGGACACCTCAGTCTCACACCAAGGCCCACCCAGTCTTCTCTTCCCTATTTTCCATTGTCATTCTTTCCTGATTCCTTTCCCCAGATAGGACTAGAAAATGGATGGGTTGGCATCTACCTCAGAACATTCTCCACTTTCCACCCGTCCTTACACATGCCAGTGCTCAGAGTCCCCCTTCTTAGTTCTACCTACTCAGCTTTTACAGACTTTTATCTCTTTGGCCCAATTTAGAGGAACTCAGTATTTCCCAGACTATGTTCCCTGGAACCTTCCAAGGCTCTGAGAAGCCCTCCAGCATGGCCCTCCTTTCACATCCCCCAGAATTTGCTTAACCTACTATAGTTTTTGAGATCTATGCATTTTCTACTCCTGCCTCTCTTTCCTAAATTCACACAAGTAGAGTCACGGACTCTCAGAAACTTACCTCTGTTCCTCTGGGCATCGTTTGAGGAAAGAAGAAAAAGGGGAAAGAGGTGAGAACTAAACAGGCTGAAGAAATGAGCAGGCCCAGCCACCAGGCTCCAATCCATCGAGGGTCACCTGGGCTCAAGTTAACTTTAGCTGAAGAGAAACAAAAGGATACAAGTGTTTGTTGAATGAATGCATGTTCTCACATTCTTGGAAAGAGAAACTCTATTCAGAGAGTGTTTTATTGACTTTCCCCCCCTTTTTGAAGACAAACCAAGCCAAGAGCTAGAACCCTGGTGAGGACAACATTCCCTCTCCGGGCATTCTAGTTTTCCCAGAGAATTGAGGCAACTGCACAAAGAGCTAAGCATTAGACAACTCCCCAGGCTGAAGGGACAGTATGTTCCCCCCACTGATTTTGTTCCAATCCCTTGGCAGATGTAGTGGTGAAAGTACCTGATTGTTCAGACGACTTCCCATGATGCAGACCCTACATGCTTTCCATCTGCTATCCCACTGGGCTTGCGGAGGACGTTTTGAGCTAGGGGTTACATCTAGTCACCTCTAGCTTATCAGGAATTGAAAGTCTGAGAGGTTAAATCCCTTGTCTAAGATTAAGTCTAGTAAGTACCATTTCATTGGTCAACTTCAACCCTCTGTCTTCTGGGTGCCCCATCTTATATATTTAACCACTGAAGTCTACTACTTCCTTGATCCTTCCGAAGAAAGGGGCTCGAGGGAGCAACCACCAATAGTGTCTGGCCATGAAGGGAGAACTCTTCTCCTGGAAACTGTCCCCACACATCTGGAAGTCTGCCATTGCCTTTGTCTCTGCAAACGAACTATGGGCACAGAGGGAAGAGAAGATGCCCGACAGTCCACAGTCACACAGTGACAGGCATCCCTGGGCACTGCTCCAGGTGGCCTGGGAGCTCAATTATTAGTCTCTTTGGGCAGCCAGGAATCAGGAACCAATTCAGGAAGTGCCAAAAAAGGGCAAAGATGGCTCGATCCTGAAACACGAAGCTCTCTCTGGCTTGCTACTTCCATCTGAAGCACAGGCAGTTGACACTGTGGTCTAACAGCCCCCAGGGGCAGGAGTCTAAGCTCTGGAGGCAGGTCAGGTTTAGTGCCTGCCTGATTCCTTTTGAGACAGGCAAGCCCAGCCTGTGTGCCAGGGACTGGTGGGGGATGCTGTTCCTGAGGGTCTGGCTCAGTCCTACCTCCCAGTGCATCCTCAGGAAAGTGGCAACTTCAGACTGCACCCACACACTCCCCATCCTCCCCACCCCCTTGGCTGTGCTCAGGTGGTTTCCTCCCACCCATCACCGTCAGTGGAGACCCCACTCATCTGTCATGGCTCCACACAGACACTGCACCCCCAGCAAGTCCTCCCTGACTCTCCCCTGCCCTTCAGTTTCCGAAGTGGTGGACATAGTGGCACATGCCTGTAACTCTAGTGTTCTGGAAGGGTGAGGCAGGAAGATCATAAGTTTGAACCCAGCCCGGACAACTTAATGATTTGGAAAGATGCTGTCTGAAAATAAAAAGTAAAGGTCTGGTGCTGTAGCTCAGTGCTGAGGTCCTAGGTTCCTATTCTGCTACAACAAACAAAACAAAACAACAAACTAATTTCAGCCCAACCAGCCAACCACGCAAAAACTTCCAAAGCACTTTGCCATTCCTTCTCCCACACTGCCAACCTTTCCAGTTTTGCAGGAGCCTGGAGAATATAGGACATGCCCACAGAGGCAAGGAGCCTTTGCTGAGCGGGGCACAGTAGCACACACTTGTAATACCAGCTACGCGGAAGGCTGAGGCAGGAGGATTGCAAGTTCCAGGCTGGTTGAGACAACTTGGTGAAACCTTAGTGTCTCAGACAGAGAGAGAGAGAGACATGGGAGGTGGTCTGGAGATATAGTTTAGTGTTCTGGTTCTCTAAAGGTTAATTCAGCGCGTGTGCCTGGTCTATGGACTACAGTTTCTCAATCTAAGACAGTCAGTGATTTAGTCCATACCATTTTTGGAAGAATATGAGTTCACATCTGTTAACTGCTTAGCATATATTAAGCTTACTCTAATCTTTACAACTGCTGTATTTTTACTAGCACTTACACAGAGGAAACTGAACTTTAGAAGGATGAAGTTCCTAAGACCTCTCAGCTAGTAAAAAGTGGAAACAGGATTAGACACAATTCTGATGCCCACACAGGGTAAAGGCACCGTATCACATTCTTTTGGATGACTCATGATCCATAGGTATGTCTTAGGTAGTGGTTCTTTTTTCCCCTTGGGGGTTCTTATTAAGTCTTTTGTTTTTAAATAACCAGCAGCATCTTGAAGAACCAGAGAAGTACTTTTAATGCCACCCTCAAGATGGGCAGCTGTGGAGACCACTCCTGAAGCCAGCCTGAGGTCTTAAGGTTCCCGCTGCAAACTCCTTGAGGGTAAGAAGTGTATTTGCCCCAGCAGCTAGTGCCCCACCAGATCCAGCATGAGCCCTGGTGAGGGGAGGCACAGACTGTCTGCTTCTGGCTGTCTGAGGGACTGCGAGAGAGAGGGAGGGAGAGATGGAAGGGGGTAGGGAGGTGGCAATGAGCATCTGTAGTTGAAGCCTCAGTCTCTGCCCTGATTGGAGGGGTGGGGTGGGGATGTTTTATGGAATTGCACACACTCACCTGTGTCAACCCTGCCATAGTCCACAAAGATCTGCAGCATGACAGAGCCCAGCAGATATCCGAAAGCCGGTCCAAATACGGCAATGGCAAATAGGATGGCTGGAAACGGAAGCAAGGGAAAGAAAACTGAGGGAGGCCGAGAGGGCTGGGCAGCCCCAGGTGTCTAAAATGAGGGGGATTCCTAGCATGTCACCCATCTGTTCCCTGGGCTCTGACAAGCCCATACCTATGGCACCTCCCATGGAGAAGGCTGTAACTGCTCAAGATGCCAAGGCTTACAGCACTAAACCTGCTTTTCCTCCAGCCACCTGCCGGAGAGATCTGCTGGATAGGAAGGAAAACAACCCCCACGGCATTTTAAAAATGCCAGCTCAGGGGTGTGTTGATGGGTGAAGCTTCTGCAGGAGCTTCTGAGGCTACAGGGCCTATGGGTGTGGTCTGTCTGGTGCAGGGCATGGGCCTGAGGATGCTCAGTGTGGCTGGTTCTAAGGGAAGGATTTGGGCACCCAGATGGCCATCTGCTGTCTGCTTTGTATGTGCTTGTCTCAGGCCAACCTGCCCTGAAGTGGACAACTCAGGTAAGATGTGTGTGCACCAGCTCTGGCCACAGGAGCGGACAACACTAGGAGTTGCTACCATGTTTCTTCCAAAATAAGACCTAACCAGAAAATAAACCCAATATGATTTTTCAAGATGCTTATAACATAAACCCTATCCCCAAAATAAGCCCCAGTTAAGATCATCAGCCAGATGGACACATTTTAGTACATCCATTGCAACATATGATAGATGCATTGAATTATAAAATAATGTTAATATATAACTAAATATAAATAAATAATATTATTGAAATTAATACTTAAATGATAATATAAGTTATAATTATTTGTAAAGACCCAAGTGGGTGCCTTTGGATAAGGGGTGAACACTTTCGTAAATAGATGATCTCGAGACTCACTGCCCAGTGACTAGTTGGAATACAGACACACACATGGATAACATGCCCACTAGATAATGAACAGGCGTGGTTGTGTCTTACATGAATCATCATAATTCAATATGTTGCATTGAATCCATATACGGTACTACGAGTAGGCTGTGCGGACAAGAAGTGCTTATTTAAGGAGAGCTCTTTTGCTGGACATGAGTGATTGGGGCCAATGGTTCTACAGGAAATGGAGTCACAAGAAATTCAGGCCAGGAGTTGGGGTTTGGAGAGTTATGACTTCGTTCCAGGAGACACGCCTATATTTGAATAAATTATTTTTTGTACATGAATAAACAGATAGTTACACATGAAAAATGAAGACATCCCCTGAAAATAATCTCTCCTGCATCTTTTGGAGCAAAAATTATTATCAGACCTGGTCTTATTTGGGGGGAAACATGATATTGGTTTAGGACCTACACTGTGCCTAGGACTAAGTGGTTACAGACGATAGCTCAAGTAGTCCCACAGATAATCTTAACTCCACCCTGCAGGCACCACACAGCTGGGAGTCAGCATTTGTACCGGGTCTGTCTGAGCTCCACGCTCATTTGCTGTGTTAAGAGCAGAGAGCATCAGACTGCCTTTTAGCCCCCAGGGCCTCAGCAAGTGCTACGTCCTGGACCCTCCCCTTCAAGTCTGTGACTCACAGATGTACAGGGGTGAGTTGTTGGGCTCTGCGAAGTCGTCCACATAGGAGATCCCAAATGGCTGAATGGGCACGGTCCCGATGCCAGCCAGCAGCTGGGCGATCACCATCAGGCCCCACATGCTGCTGGTCTCCTTCCGTGTATCCTGCACAGTGTTCGGGCACTTACTAGGGGGTAGGTTATGCCAACGCCTCTGGCAAAGCTCCGCCTGGACACGGCTGAGGTTCCCTGCAATGAGAGTGCTCAGTGGTCACCACCACTCCAGCTTCCCGGTTCTACTGGCTGACCTCCAATCCTGGCCTTTCTCCCAGACCTCCGGGGAGGGGTCCAGGAGCATCACTCCTCCTGCTTAGCTGGCCGGAGGACCCTGTAAACAAAGGTGAGAGGGAGCAGCCCATCCCAGGTGGGAGAGGAAGCATCTTCTCAGGGTGCCCATCCTTCCCCCTCCATAGGTGCTGGTGGAGAGCTGAGCATGAGGGATCAGTACCTCCAGCCCAGAGGCAGGGTCCACCCAAAAGATGAAATAAACACACAGTATAGGAAGTTAAGAAATTGATTTTATCCCTGGGTAGCTGTGTAATCTTGAGCAAATTATGAACCCTCTCTGAGCCTGGAACAGAGACTGTAAGGTAGGTAGATATGGAGATTCCAAGGAGTTACTGAGAGTTAGAAGGTTGTGGTTTCAAGACCCGGCATGTGAAGCTGGACACTGTCCCTAAGTCAGCAGGGCTGGGGGCCGTGGCTGCCCTCTGGAAGAAAGGCTGCTCTGGTTCAGTAATGCTGCAAGGCCCATTTCTCAGGACAGCTCTTTAGTCTGGAAGAACACAATGATAAAATACTGCTGAGAGACACGGGAACTGTCTGACTTATCCTCCACCCCTCTCAGGAATCTTTCCACCAACACTAACCCCAGATACGGTCCCACACACAGATATGGTATGGTGCTGGCAGACTCATGCAGATCCCCCTAAGGAGCTCATGGTGGCCAAGGGGCTGCAAGACCAACAGATGTCGGAAGGGCTGGGCTGGGAACCTGGGATCTGGGTTCTAGTCTTGCATCTGTGACACAAACCTGCTTGACCCAGCAAACGGCTCAGAAACTGCGCACCCTCCTTTGCTTGCTCTCCTGGGCGAACTTTGACCAGACAGATGCGTTTCTAAAGGGCCAACATAACTTAGTGTCCCTAGATAAAAGGGTTGCTACTAAGTTTTCAAACAGGCATTTCTTTCAAAGATTCAAAACATTTTCAGGTACATTTTGTATGAAGAAACAAAGTGTGAGTTCCCTGGAACCCCAAACTGTGGTCACTTGCAAGTGTTCTTGGCTGGGTCGACCTTCTTCATGTGACAGTGACTGTCTGCAGCATGTTGTTTCAGAAGCAATGGGGTGACAGAGCCACATCTATGTTATATTCGAGAATTGTTTGAAGGTCACTTGAAGGCAAAGGTCCATACACAAAAGAAGTGCAAGTAATTGAACCCTCTTCCCAGAGTGGTCACTGAAGGACCCTGCATAGGTCCGAGTGATGCCCCCTCAAACATAGTGTAGGTGATGCTTGCTTCATGGGAATGCACAGTGCCAAATCCTGAAAAGACTCCAGGACCACGATTCACTCCGTGTTCATTCATTCAATTACTTTGCCAGTAGTGATTGGGTGAAACCTGTGCTTTGATGGGAGATGTGGAGGGGACAGAAGGACATAGGCAGTGCCCTTACAAACCCCTCAGTCTACTGTGGTCTGCAGACCATGGAAAAGACAGCCATGATATTGCTTGATTAAATCAAAACACTATGAGATATTGCTTCACACCCAATAGGATAGAAATTATCCAAAAAAAAAAAAAAAAACCAAAAAAACAAAAAACCAGAAAACAAAGAATGTGGGCAAGATTGTAGAGAAATTAAAAATAAAATTACTATGTAGCCCAGCAGTCCACTTCTGGAGATTTACCTAAAAGAACTGGCAGCAGAGACCTGAACAGATATTTGTACTCCCAACTCACAACACCATTATTTATAATAACCAAAAGGGAGAAACAACCCAAGTATCCATGGAGGGATGAACGCATAAACAAAATATGGTATATACAATGGAACATTATACAGCCTAAAAAGAAGAGAGTTCTGATGTATGTTGCAATATGGGTGAGCCTTGAGGACATTGTACTAAGTGAAATAAGCCAGACACAAAAAGACAAACACTGAATGACTTCATTGACTCGCAGTATCTAAAGTAGTCAAATTCATAGGAACAGAGAGAGCAACGGTGGTCGCCAAGGCCAGGGGAGAAGGGAATGAAGTAGAAGTTAACGGATACAGAGGTCCATATTGGGAAGAGGAAAATGTTCTAGAGATGGATAATGATGATAGTTGCATAGCTGCGAAAATGTACTTAATGCCACTGAATGATACATTTAAAATGGCTAAGTGGAAATGTTTATGTTATGTGTATTTCACCACAATTGGGAAAAAAGATTGTCCGGCAGATACTGGGACAGGGTGCTAGAGAGCAAACAGAAATGGTAGAAAACCCAGAGTGGTGGGGAGGAGGCTGCTGGAGAAAGAGCAGCCCCAGACAGAAGCTAAGGGTGCAGAGGAGGAGAAGGACAGCAGGCCGAGCAGCTCTAAGGCGGGGAGGCCACGCTGGGCGAGGAGAAGTGAAGTTCCGTGTGGTTGGCATCACTCTGGGAGGGCTTGTGTGTCTGGGGAGAGGAAAACCCCAGAAGGGTGAAGATCTTGAGCGGGGCCGTGCAGTGAAGACCCTGGCGGGGTTAAGGCTGGATTTCAAGGCCCAAGTGTGAGGGAGAGATGTAGGTGGTGGGAGAAGTTAGGTTGCCCGGGAAACAAGTGATTTTGGACAAACCCGGATTCCTTGTCTCGTGAAATTGAGGTGTGTGGACCACGCGGTGGGGCTGTGTGGACATGGATGTGCAAGACGTACAAGGCCAGATTCCTGTAGGAGAAGCCCTGCCAGGGAAACAAGGGGCTAGAGGATAAGGATTTAAGAGTGCTAGTTTAAGTTTGCTGATTCTTGTTATTTTACTAAATTCCCATTTATTAAAACTTTGTTGTAGACTTGGCTAGCGAGAGCATTTTTGTGGGATATTTAATGGTCAGTAAAGATCATAAAAATGTTGACTGCCTTATTAAGTCTTCACATGGCACACTGTGTGGTCCACCAGTGCCACAAAAGTCTTCACAGAGTTTCGTCTAACGCAGTGTCCAGCAAGCAGAGTTCTCTGAGGATCACTTAATTGTTATTAACTTTAAAAATGTCAGATTACATGTCAGAAACTGCTTTTGTTAAAATAATGTGTGTTTTTTAAAAAAATCATCAATTGACCCCAGTTACATCCGACTCGACTGAGTGTCTCTCAGCCAGTTCTGCATTGCACGTTGATTCATGATCTCCCAATAATTCTGTTTTCCTGATGCCAACCTGACAGCTCTAAACCTGTCCCACATCAAGCTCTCACATCTGTAGAACGAAACAGCAGTTAAATGCAGCCCAGAGAGCAAGGTTTCTTCCCCGGTGGGTGCTGCCCTCAGTGGAGCAGCACTGGCAGGCCAAAGGTAGAGGCTTTGAGGCCTGGGTCTGGACTCGGTGGCCGGCCTTGCATGGGAACAGGTGTTTACAACAGAATCAGAGCCAGATAGCATGTGAGAGTGGAAGAGTTCAAACCTGGGATGGTTTGCACTGAGTGGCTCTGGCCTGCTCACTCTGCTGGGAACAGGGCCTTCTAGAACTTAGACCACCAGACACTTTTAAAAATAGGAGGACACGGATAGGTGAGTGTGAGGGTCAGGGAAAAGGGGGAGAAGAGGCTTCGCAGAAGGACCATCCTGCAGGCAGGCTTTCATTTAGTGGATGGGCCCTGCAGACAGAACTGGGGGCTTTGGCTTTCTGGGGTGCACTCCCCTACAGAGCCCTCCCTGAAACAGAATTCTCAGATTTCTTCACGTGCTCAAGTCCAAGAAGGGGAAAACCAGCAACCCCGCCACGTCACATGTCTTATACCTGGCGACTCTCCCTGCAGCTCCTCCCAAGCTGCTTGCTCCAACCTTCTCACTGTGTCAAAAAACCCGGTGCATGGAAAGGTCAGAGCGATGCCTGCCTGTTCCAGCCACAGAGGTCCCCCTCTGTCTTGGAGGGGTCTGGGGAGGGAGTGGGTATAGGTCTGTTTCTCATCTTCCCCCAGGCAGACTTCTGGAAGACGCCAGTTCATCAGAGCACATTCTTTTTCCCAAAGGACACGAGAGTCCTGGCTTTGCCAGTTTTCACAGGACTGTGAAATGCTAACTCAAAACAGTCAGGCCTTCACCCCTCCTCCTGCTACCCCAGCCCCACCCCACAGCACGTGAGTCAATTCTCTGACTCATCCCCAAATTTACATATGCAGAATTTTCCTTCTAATTTCTGGATCTCTCAGCAGGTTTGGAAGTACGGGGAGACTCTGTGTCTGGAAGGTCTCCTTCCCCATAGTAGGGCCCTCAGGGATGGGGCAGTCTGGGAGGGAGAGAGGTCTGACTACTTCATTGCTCCAGGCTTCTTCCCACCCCTCCCGAGGCCAGGGTGAGATTGCTGCGAGGCGGTGGTGGGCCTAGTAGGAGGTCTCTGAGCAAAGTCTAGGGCTGGGGTGTAGAGAGGACCCTGGGAGGATCAAGCAACATGAGAAGGCTCTTGCAAACAGCAGTGCCTCTGCCTAGTCATTCTGTCCATCTGCGGAGCAAAGAAAGAATGCTGCCAGGAGACAGGAGAGCAGCAGCGATTCCTGCTTCAAGTCATGGTACTTGAAAGCCACCATTCTTCCCACTCAAGGGGGTGGGACTGGTAACTGGGAGTTTGGGGGTGAGTAGAGTAAAATGGGGAGGAGGTTAGCAATGTCAAACCCCAGAAGCAATCCAGGAGACAATGGAGAGAGGCAGAGGTGTTTCCAGAAAGTTCTTAGGAAGCATGGCTAAGGTGCCAAGCCCTCAGGCTATCAGAACAGCTCCTGGAACCCCTTTCAGAATGCTCCACTCTGAAGGAGCTATTTCCTCATCCTCCTAAATCCAGCTCTTCGACAGTTCTTCCCGAAACTCTGGCAACACCCACTGGCAGGCCTGGAACAGGCTGTCCTCAGTGCACTCGTGAGATCTCAAAGTCATTTGTAAATTGGGTTGCTGCAGATTAGAAGCGATCAGGTTCACAGTGGAGTCCACAGTCTTAATCCACAGTGTCCCTCTGATACGTGTTCTATCCCAACTAAAGTAAACCTCCATTTATAAAATGATTTCTATAAGCAAATACATTTTGAATTTCATCTTAAGAAACCAGGAGAACATAATCTTCTGTCTCGGCAGAAACAGCAGAGTCAGGATTGTCAGCCTGGAGGACACTGTGGGGCTAGGGAATAAACTTATTTTGAAACCAGGTTCAAATTTTGGTTATACCGCTCACTAGTCAGGGGCCTCTCTTAAACTCAGTATCTTCAACTCCACAGTAGATACAATACTTCTTTATAATATTCTAATGTTGATTAAAAATAATGAGTGAAGTAAAATAATAACTGATCACCAACAATTAACTATTTTGAAATAGCCAGGAGAAAGAATGTTCCCATTGTAAAGAAATGATAAACATCTGAGACGAAAGGTGTGCCAGTTAAGCTGATTGTATACATGTGTTAAGATGTCATACTGAGGTAGGACAGAAGAAATATAGACAAAAGACAAGAAAAAATTGTAATTTTTAAATCACATTTAAAAAAAAAAAAACTGAATCTTTGAGACACAAAGTTACTCAAGGTTACAATTTCTATTTTTCCCTTTCAAGGAAACTCCAAAAATTCCCAAGTCTTAAAAATTCAATAAACCTATAAATTGGGCGCCTGCCCTTCACCTGTAAATTGAGCCTGTACTTTTCCTCCACACTGTAGATTCACAAACCCTACAAACTTCCACCCTTAAGGAACCAGCACTATTAACTGGGTAATTCATCCCTAAACGTCGCACACAGGCAAATGACCTACATCCCAGATCGCCACCTTGAGGACACCCCCAAGAACACACAAATGAGCCCAGCCTGGGATCATAACATACCTCTCTCGAGCGCCCACACTCTATTTTCTCTGAGTCTGTACCTCTTTAACTCTGCCTAGTAAATCTGTCTCTGCTTCTCACTGACATGTCCTGAAATGCTTTTCGATGATGTAAGTCAGTGAACCGACTACCTAGTCAGTGGGTGGGGGCAAGCTGAGGTCTCCATTTCCTCTTTTGGGGAACCTCATCAGGCCCCGTCTGGTGGCAATACTGTGTCCCATGAATATGTACCACTGCTATGTGTCAATTAAAAATAAAAATGTATTTTATAAAAATAATGAGTTACAACCTGAGACATAATGATCCTACAATAATACCATTTTCCATTCAAAGAGATGAGCAGCTTTGAGAATCTCAACTGGGGGCCTGAGATGGCAGAATCCTGGGGACAGGCAATGCTCCCGAGGCTTTTATGAATTTGAGGCCTAAGTCCAAGAATGAGAACTGAGACCAGAGCTGGCTTCCAGGAGTAGATGGGTTATAATAAAGGAATCACAGAGCAAGTAGATGTGCTGAGAGGTGTGCACCTGCACAGCACAAGAGTGAGCTTAGCGGGTGGAAGGAGGGTTCTGCTCGGCCCTCCAGACTGGGTGTCCAGGACCAGCTCTGGGGCTGAGACTGGCCCTCCCTACACTGGCCCCCTTGAAATGAGCAGGGGCCCCAAGATATGCCTACTTATACAGAGTAGGCTGGGTGTGGGAGAGCAGGCCTGCTGTGCGCGGCCCACCAAAGCTGAGGTATATGCTGCTGGGCAGGCTCTCCCTCCCCCTCCCCTACCGCCTCATCCTGCATTGCCAGAGTACACGAGCCTACACCCCGAGCAGCACCCACTTCGGCTGCCATCGACAAAGAGACAGACGTACCTAAGCAGGCAGAATGGCAGCTCAGAGCCATTTCATTTTAATATTCAAAGAGATGTGCACCCCTTTCCCTCACTGGGCATGAAGGAGAACTTATTGTTCACAGATTTATTCAATAGGCTGAGGAGGAGTTCTTTGCAGAAAAACAAAGTGGTGAGCCGAGCTAAGACTTCATCAACAGCCATTTGTACCAAACCCCCTCATTTCCTTTGCCAGCGGGGCTTCCAAACCAGCAGAAAGCTGTAGCATGGTGTTGCTGGACTAGAAGAAGCCTGCTGACAAAGCCTGTCATGATATCCTGCTAGACACGATGGGGACGCGTGACAGGACAGTCCTCAGGGAGTGGGGTGGCTCCAGTGTGCGCCACTTTGTGCCAGGCTGTCAGCGAATGGGGGAGAGCTGAGCAGCCACTCACAAGTTTATGAGTGAGATGATGTCACTGGAAAAAGTGGCTGATGGGACATTCCAAAGTGTGGAAGCTCAAATTATACCAAAAGATATATGGAGAAGGGCTCCAGCCAAAAAGAAGGAATCTTATGGGGGTAAAATACAAAAACTTTAACTCCAAAGAATTCATGCTAGTCAGCAAATGGAAGGGTAAGACCTGGCTTGACAGAGTTTGTGGGAATGGTCCCTGGTGATTTGACTACACATTTATAATTTTAGTCTGCGGTAGGCTCCTCAGATCCAGAGGGGAGACTCTGTCTGCCTCCCAGACACCAGCCCGAGGGCTCGGGCCTCCTGGAAGGACCTCGTATCAGGAGAACAAGCAAAGGGACTGGACCTAAGGAAGCAAAACTTCCGGGCCATTCAGTGGCTGTTCTGCAGCTGTGGATGGACGGGCTCGTTCTGGGTGATTGTGGGAGGCAGACCTGAGACCCAGGGAGAGTGTACTGGGAGATAGAATTCAGGAGACCCGAGAGGAGAGTTATATGGGAGAGAAGGAAAGACCTGCTCCCATGATCCATGATTGTCCACACAAGGCAGTTTGGGGATCCCATTCCCCTGGGATCTGGTCTGGGTACCTGAAGGCCACAGTGGAACTGGCAGAAATCTTGAGACTTGTCTGGTCTAGAGGCCTGAGGGCCCAGGAGGGGAGGGAGCCACACTGGATCTCCAAACTACTGGCTGTGGGCTAAATTTGGTCCCCAGTCTGTTTGTGCCAACACATTATATGGGAACGCAGCTAGCTAGACTTATTTGCTTCTTTACTGTGTTGTGGACACTTCCATGCCACTGTAGTACTGCTGAATACTTCACAGACACCTTGTGCTGAGCAAGCGTGAAATATTTACTACTGGTATTTTAAGGAAAATGCTGGCCCCTGGTCTCATTCAGTGGTTTTCAAACCCTTCAGCCACACAATCTTTCTGCAGACAAAGTTCTGGAGACACACCACACACGAAACAGACAAAAGCAGAGCTCTCCTCTGAGAAAGGTGGGTGTGGAACCCCGCCCTGCTCAGATGCAATCTCTTTTCCTCACTCGGCCCCAGCCAGGGAAGGGGCCAGAAAGGGGCCATTCTAGAGCACCAGTAAGCCTGTGGCTGACTGCTGAGGTGGTGGTTGTGGGTCAGTCCTGTGACGGTCCTTGTTATGGTTTGTGTCTAGATGTCCCCTCAAAGCCTCATGTGGTAAGAGATAGCTGGATCTAGAGTGTGTGATTACTAAATTGATCCACTGATCGGTTTGGCATGGTTCTGCTGGGATCAAGGATGTGAAACTAAATTTAAGGGTGGGAGTGCTATCCGCCCTAAGGACAGGTAGCCTAGATAAGATACAGGAAGAAGCTAACTAGCTGCTTGTTTGTATTGCTTATTTGCATACATTCCTTGCAATTCCTCACTTTACTTTGCGGCCAGTCGGCCCGCCCTGCCTCGGGCCAGCGGACTATAGACTGAAACGTCTGCAGACTGTGAGCTAATAAACCTTTCTTCCCCTAACTTTGGGTGTCGAGTATTCTGTCCCAACAACGAGAGAAAAGTAGCTAAAACAGTACTGATGGGCTGAATTCTTTTTGCTGCTTCTCCTCTTTAGATGGCTATGCCTCCTATCCTGACTGTGGCCAGTCCAAGTTCTGAATCCTGAAAGTTCTCTGGTTCCTGAGTGAAGAAGTTACCCTATTGGCTTCCCACCTGACAGAGGCCTTGCTACCAAGTGTCCTGGGGGTCCCCATGTCAAGTCTTTGGACCACAGACATATCTGCACCCAGCCAGCAGCCTCTGCTTTACCAGGTGCAGCAAGAGGAGTGGGACGTTCTTCCCTGTTCCCTGCGAGATCCTTATGGAGCTCAAGGCTTCTTGCAGGAAGGACCAGTGTTTTCCTCAAACCCTACTCCCCAGCAGGACAGGGGCTGGTTTCCAGGATGTCCAAAGCCACCGGAATATTAAGCAGCCTTCCTTCCCCTTTTGCCCTGAACGCTAACTCCTAAGGAGACCCTGTCCCTGCCCAAGGTGGGCCCAAGGCACATGGTCTTACAGCTGCTCTAGAGAAGTGACCCTTGCTGGGGAACAGGACACAGCTTGCCTCCAAGACCCTTGACCAGAAGCAGGAAGCCACCCTGCATCATTCCTGAGCAAGGAAAATGACTAACGGTGCCTGAGGGCCCAGGAGGCGAGGGAGCCACATTGGGTCTCCAGGCCTGTACTGGAGGCTTAGGAGGACCAGGGTCATGTTTTCAGGCCCAATGAGAAGGGTGGTGACTTGCCCACAAAACAGATGTTAAAAGAGCCTGACAGAGAGTCAGTAGGTTTAGATCAACTGCTCAGGCCTTTGCAGAGGCTGCCACCCGCCGGGGCCTTGCTCTTTCCCTGGCCTACCCTGTGTTTTCTATAATTCCTCCATGTTCATTTCTATCCTTTCCTACACTGTGCATTAAAAAAATGTTCTACAGCAAATCTCATTTGGTTTTGTTCTGCTCTTCTGTTCAGGGCTTTCTTTCAGTTGAATTAGTAACACCCACGTGTTTTGTGACTTTTCCCCCTCATGTTTGTTTTCTTTTCCTTTCAGTTTAAATAGATCCAACTGGCCAAATTGTGCGACTCCTACCCTGACTGCTGATCTACTTGAGCACACACACACTTCCCCTTTCCTTCACAGGTGCCTCCCCATCTTTCCTCCCACACTGTTCCCCACTCACACATACCCCACTCCCTCCTTCACATATACTCCACTCCTACTTCCACACATTTTTGCACCTTCTACCGACATAGACTTTCCCTACACGTACCTCCCCATGCCCGTCCTTACACCTCCCATACACCTAGCTCCTCTCCACTTCACCACATCAACTCTCCATGCATGCACCCCACTCTCACACACACCATACACCTCAGACACTCCCACCATGAGCCCCATACTGGGTGTGCCTCGTGCTTTCCTCTTGGGTTTCCTGCCACATCCATTTCATCCCACAGGCCACCCTGAGCTCATGCTCATGAGCAGTTCCCTCAACAGAGTGGATTCTGCTCCGCAGGTCAGGCACGGCATGCTGGTCACCGATAAAGGGACAACTCATCCCCACCCAGAGCCTTCCCACCGCTCCTTCCCAAGGACACCTCTGACTGGCTGAGCACTGGAAGGGGCTGGTAGCTTCATGAATAATGGACTAGAAAGTGTCTCTTCCTTTTCTTTTCTTGACTGGCCCCAAAATACAATCTCTCCTTTCCTGCATAACCTTCAGGAAGCTTCCTACCTCCATTGTCTGTGGGGGTGAACTTCCCTCTGGACTTGGCCACGGGATCTTTCAGGGTTACACCTAGTCCTACCAGACGCTGGTTTCCAAAGACCCTTCTCTTTTCTCCTGGGAGAGAAGAGACCCCTTCTCTCTTTTCACATTGGCCTGTTTCCCATTGGTGAAAACCTCTTCATGCCTTCTAAGAAATGGACTTAGCGGCTTTGGTTGGTTAGCTAATCTTTTCTTTAAAACATGCCAGGGCACATTTACGGACCCCATTGACATTTAGAATATCTAAACATCCATAAATGTCTGCATGGCCTTTTTAAAATTAGCAATTAGTTGTTAAAGGTCTGCATGATTCCCACAATATTCAGTCCTTCTTTGATTTTTTTTTTCCCCTGAAACACACAGTTACTCTTCATTTCCCATTCGTTTCTGGAGCAAGTTTGTTCCAAGAGGGAAGAGATCAGCAATCAACATATGCTAAGAGGTCTGGGGTCCATTCTTTACGAGCAATAGATTTCAAATACCGCAACAAGGGCAGACAAATAGAAATTTGCCAAACAGCTAACATTAGCCAGGCGTTTCACCTATATTATTTTACTTCTTTCTCTCAGAACACCTAGAAGGTATTATTGTTTATTGTTCCCTTTCTCATAGCTAAGGAGACAGAGGTTCACAGAGGTGAAGTAGCTTGCCTATGGAGACTTGGCAAGGGAATGGCTGAGCTGGGATTTGAATGGCAAAGTCCATGCTTTATCTATCAGGCCGGCGTCATCAGTCTGCACCAGTGTAAGGCTCTGGGAATGGAGCAGAAGAGCAGCCTATGTGTCCACTCAGAGAAACCCATAGCCTTGCACGTGAGGGTTCAAGCGGGACCATGCTGAGGGATGGGCCTTGCTTCCAGGCCAGAGTAGAGACCCAGGTTGAGGACGAGAAGCCAGCTTCAGACGGCCCCCAGACCACCCATTCCAGGGTCAAACTCAGCTTTTCACAGGGAGCGGGACACTTCTTCCTTTGGGGTTCTGAGGCACTACTAGCTTACTCAATGTCACATCCATTGGGAACAAGAGCCACCACTTCAGATTACTGCATATGCCAGCCACTTGGCTAAATTTGAGGACATGCATTTTAATATCCCTCACAGCCCTATGAGGAAGGGTCTGTCTTCTAGGGACGGAGAGGAACTGAGATTCCCAGTAGGGAGGAAGTGCCCTAAGGCCATGATGGTAGAGAATCTCAAAACCCCACTTCAGCTGAGTGTGGAGGTGAAAGCCTCTAATCCCAGCTACTTGCTGAGGTGGGAGGATTGTAATTTCAAGGTCAGCCCAATCAGCACAACAAAATACAACCCAACAACAACAAAAATAAATCTCAAACAAACAAACTAAAATAATCAAAGCCCAGGTTCAGTCCAAGTACTGCCTGGCTCCAAAAGATGGTTCATAGTCACACCACCATTCAGGGTGTTGCATTTAATAAAATGTGTTTGTTCCTGATGACCTTGCATAATTCAAAACACTATCACATAGGATAAACTTGAGTCCTTTGTAGGAGAATGGATGCACCTTGAGACCAAAATGTTAAGTGAAGTAAATCAGACATACAGGCTTAAATATTGCATGGTTTCTCTTATATGAGAAACTCAAAATATGAATAAAGAGCAAAAAAAGAGATATTAGGAAATAGGAAGATAGATCTTCTGCGAATGGGGAGGGTCTAATAGATGGGGAGGGAGGATGAAGGGGAGAAAGAGGATGAAAAATAATTAAGATGCATTATGTACATGTATCTTGAAGAATGTAATCATTAATCACTATGTGCTGCAAACATACTAATAAAAAAGATCCCATAGGAATACATTTGAAGTAGAGTCACATGTGAGACTTTTCCCATGAAGTGAGACTTGAGGAATATTTTTATCTGCACATATTAGCACACACTCCCACGTTGCACTGGCACCCAGCACACAGCCTCAGCTGCATCCCACAGATGTGGCTCCTCTGCCAAAGTCCTCTTCATCCCACCTCCTGGCACCGGGAAGATGCCCCGAAGGTGGCCCAGCTGAGCACTTCCAGCTGTTGCTTTTATCCCAGCCAGAGTGAGGGAGACTGCTACGCCCTATTGCTGCAATTAGAATTTGCACAAATGAAATGAGCAACAGTGACAAAACAGTCCACTCTTCTGGCCTACGGATACCTCTAAGGGCCCTGGGAGGCAGGTTGTGGTCCTCTCTCAGATGATTTTAGCTAAAAGCACTGAGGTTAAGACTGGACTGGCAGAGTGCTTTCCCTCTGATCTTGGAGGATTGTGGACAGCTCAACCCAGTCCGACTGACCACTGTTAATAAGGAACAGAGCGAAGCCCATCTCTAACCACCCTCCCGTGGCTGCTCTGCGCAAAGCAAATGCCAATGGGATGTGGGCCCAGGCCATGGGGAGCCAACCCGCCAGGCTGAGCAGCCATGGTGTGTGGCGCCTGGCAAGGTGCCCTCCTCCCAGTCTGGCCTCAGTGCCCCAGGCTCCCTTGATGATTTCATTAGCTCAATCTTCATGTGACAGGGAAGGTCAGCTCCTGCCCAGCTCCTGCCTCTCTGCTGGAGCTGGCCTGCAGCTCCTGGTCAGGAACAAGAGGGGAGAAGGTGCAGGGCAGGAACCCTGGGCTCAGGTCTGGCTTTGTCCTCTGCTTATCCAAGGCAGGACTCAGTCCTTAAGCAGACCAAATGATCCAAGACCACAGTGCACTTAGGAGAAATAACTAGAGCACTGGTGATGAATGGCAAGTTGAAAAAAAGACTTTCAGGACCAGAACCTAGCAGACATTTTGCCATTAGACATCCCCGTCTGTCTTGATTCCTTTTTCATTCTAGCCACCTCTCTCTTTCTCCCAGTACAGGTCTAAAAACCTATAAAGGAATCCCTTCTGTCACTCCAGATGAATCATCTTTTGGACTTTGGCTACATACCTAATTTTTAAAAGAGCCTGGTATTCTAGCAAACCTGGATCAGTTAGTCCCTCAGCACATCCCAGGTGGGTCATTCATCATTTATTTAGTCCTTTAGTGGACTAAAGATGAACCTTTGCAGAATGGGTCTTTCACCGCTGTTCATCATAAAACCACCACCAGGTCCTATATCCCTTCAAAACAAGTGCAAAGAGTGCAAAGCTTTCCCAAGCCAACAAATTAACATAAAGTCAAGCTCCAAAGTGGTGGGTGATGTTCCCAGGGTGCTGAGTAAATGCAAATGCAAAACTACTCTGCAGAACTATTTCCCAACCCTGAGCACGCACAATTTCTACAGAGGAGAGCCTACTGTAAACAGCATCATGGTCAAACACTGTAGAACATACAGAGAAATGATTCACTATAAACAAGAGCAAGCAGACACGAAACAGCAAGAAGATTAGCATTCCCAAAACTTGAGCTAATGGAACCACTGGAAAAAGACTATAAAGTAAATATATTGAAAATAATTGAAGACATTAAAGAGAAAAAGAAATCACAAAGAAACACCAAGGAATCATGAAATTAGGGCAGAAAGATTTGAAACGTAAGCGTGAGATCTTTTTGAAATTAGCAAACTATATAAAGCCATTAAAATTTACAAAGTAAGGGACGAGTTTGACACTTACTGATAGACACATTTTAAGGAAATCAGGAGGATGCAGTACAAATGAATAAAGCACTAGAAACTATGAAAGAGGTTAAGAAACTAGAAGCCAGAAATGAAAATGACGCAGACATACAGACAGACACATGTGCACGCATAGGTAAAACATGTTCCAAGAGAAACGATGGAAAAAATAGGGCTGTACAATCTCAAGAGCATCTTTGGCTGAGAATTTTTCAGAATTAAAGAGAAATCTTGATTTTCAAATTTAATCTTAAAAACACATGCACACACACACAACACAAAACAAAACCACAATGAGCTTCCAAACAGATAAATAAAAATTAACCCATTTTCAGAAACCTTATGATAGACATGCAACACACGCAAGAAAAAAGAAATTTTTAAGTACATCTAGAGAGAAGGGAAAAAAGTACACTGAAAAAGAGATAAAAATTAAATGAATAAATAAATGCCAGCACCATCAAGAAATGCTAAAGGATAGAGTTGTGTTACCTTCAAAGCACAGAAAAGAAATAGCCATTAATTAAAATAACTTAATGTAGTTAATACATTTTGCGGCTAAACTATAATTCAAGAGCAAGGGTAAAACGGAGACAATTCACTCATGAGTGCACCTGAAAGTAACACTAAGGATAGACACTAAGCAACACCGAGGATGTACTTCAGGAAAAAATGACATCGAATCAGCAAAAGGCAATGATGAACAGAGAAACAGCAAACTCGTGGGTAAATATAAACAAGCCCTGACTTACTTATAAGTAGCAAAATCATAAGAATTTACAATGACCACTGTGGTGATGTTAAAAAACAGGTGGCATTAGAATAGTGATCAATAAAAATGAAAGATGGGAGAGGACAGTGTGCATGAAAACACCTAGGATCTTTACTTTGTTCTCCAGAGACATTCTTTAGCTTTGGAGCTGGTGAAATCATAGGTCAGTGCTGAATATAAGTGGCGAGGCATATTGTGTTCATGAGTTAGTGTCGAGTAGCTAACTACTCAACACAGTACTTGACCTTAGACTGATGTATGCACTGAGATGCAACCCCAATCACAATTTCAGAAGGATTTTTCTTGTAAATATAGACAAGCTGATTTTAAAATTCATATAGACAGGCAAATAAATTAGACTAGATAAAACAATTTTGAAAAATAATAAAGGTAGAAGAATCATACTACTTTTAAAACTTACTATAAATCAGCAGCAAGAAGACCACATGATACTGGTGAAGAAACAATATTTTGGTGGGACAGAAAAGAAAATCCAGAAATTGACCCATACAAATACACATATGGCCTTTCTTTTTTCAGCACTGGGGAAGAAACCTATGGCCTTGCACATACTAGGCAATCACTCTACCACTAAACTAGGTCCTTTACTCAAGTTGATTACTTTTGATAAAGGTACAAAATAATATTATGGAGAAAAGATAGTCTTATCAATGAATGATGCTGAAACAATTTGACATCTACAGAAAAAGGAAAAAAAATAATCTTGTAGAAGAAACTCAGAATGGATCATAGATCTAAATGTAAGTCTAAAACTGTAACACCTTAAAGAATAAATAGAGAGAAATCTTCCTGTTCTAGGATTAGGCAAGGAGTTCTTAAATGTGGTACTAAAGGCGTGGCTCGTAAAGGTAAAAAAAAAAAAAAAAAGACAAATTAGACTTTATGAAAGTTTAAAACTTCTGCTCTGCAAAAGGCACTGTTAAAAGAATATACAAAGATAAACTAAAGACGGGGAGAAAACATTTGCAGATTTCACATCCAATAAATAATTTGTATTCAGAATTTGCAACCAACTCAAATTCAACAATAAAAAATGAATAACTCAATTTAAAAATGGGCAGAAGACTTGAACAAACAGTTCACCCCAGAGGACATCTGGATGACAAATGAGCACAAGAAGAAATGTTTCACATCATAATCTTCTACTCATACAAAAACTTGAACACAAATATTTATAGCAGCTCTATTAATAATGGCTACAAACTGGATACAATCCAAGCATCTGTCAATCAGTGAGTGGACAAACAATCTGTGACATATCCATGCCATGGAATCCTATTTAGACATAAAAAGGGGTGGACCACTGACTGCTGCACAGCACTTGGATAGTTTTTGAAGATTTATGCCAGTCTCAAAAGGTTACATGCTATGTGTTCCCATTTACAAGATATTCTCAAAATCAAGAAACTATAGTGATAGAAGCAGAATAGTGGTTACAGAGCTGGGGGAGAGTACGACTATGAAGGAATAGCAGGATGGAATTTTGGAGGTGATGGAACTGTCCTCTATGTGGGTTGTGGTGGTGATTACATGAATCTATAAATGTGTTAAAATGCATAGAACTGTACATCATCTCTAAAAAACTTTACTGTGATACATTTTTAGAAACATTTAAAATGTAATGTAACTAATAGTATATAACTTCCAAATGAAAAAACAAGACCAAATAGAAATGAAAAAACGAGACTGGAAGGAAGAACAGCAAGTATACGAATAAGCAATGACTTAAGGATGCCACTACAGGCCAGTGGCTACCTCTGGGGGAGAAGTGAGGGGCTGAGGGGGAGGTGTTGTCTTACTTCTTTTTAAGATGTATCTGATAATCCAAGGGTCCATCACCAGATGAATAGGTAAGCAAAATGTGATATATACATCAATAGTATATTGCTCAGCTACAAAGGAGTCAGTCATGGATAAATCTTGAAAATCTTACTACATGGAAAATAACCGGACATTTTTGAGAGCTAAGCCCTCATCTCATACCTTTCCTCTGCCGTTCCCTGGGCTCCAGGGGGATCAAATGCACACGCTGTATGAGGGCAATGTAGTCTAAGAATGTACGAGGGATAAATGCACCACTCTCATGAAGCACCATTAAGCATCTAGAAATTCCATAGATCTCATAATGATCTAAATTTGCACCCTGTGGGCACTGCTCACAAGTATCCCCAGGTAGGTGGAGTTTGGGTCTTGGTTGGCAGGAAACACAGGGAATCACAGGAGGAGGCGAGTCAGCAGCTGCACTGTCCATCCTTGACAGCCCAAGGCTTGGATAGCTACTCCATAGCTCTGTGTATTTCAGTATGTTCTGAGCTCTGATGTGCTCTGGGGACAAGCCAAGCAATTAAAGCCAAGGAAACTTTCTGGCTGGAGGGGGCAGCACTGTCCAGAGTGTGTGCCCTACCCCACGAACATATCTATCAAATTTGTGAGATGCTCACTCATTCTCCATCCCCCTGAGGAGGGTGGAGGCCACTCACCAATGCTGGCTGAGGTATACTGGTAGGGCTCGGAGAGGAAGTGTGGCAGGGTGAGGACAAAGGCTCCTGCAGCCAGCAGGAGACCCCCAATGCCAATCAGCCTTGGTCGGTGTACCCGGCTGCCAAAGTAGCTGACAAAGATGATGAGGATGGCATTGCTGATCTGCAGAGAAAGCAGAGGGGTGGTGTGAGACCCGAGGAGACCCGACCAGACCTTGCTCAGGAAGACTGGAGTGGGAAGGGGCCGCCTGGGGTTGGTGGGCCCCAGAAGACCTATCCTAGCCTTGTCCCAAGAGCCTGAGACTGCTTTCCTTCTGTCATCAGAAACCCGTCCCCACCTTCCAGACCAGCCCAAGGGAAGTAAGTATGTATCTGGAGGCATGAAGGGCTCTTAGGTTAAATATCAACCATTTCCCCCCACATCTTTTGGGAAAAATTCAAGGAAGTCTCCAGTTCTGGTTGGCTCCTAGGAACAGTACATATTCCCTAATAAAACCTCTAAATCTAATCAGATCTTAATGAAAGGATCCGAGGACTCTGAATTGGTAGTCAGAATAACAACCAAGCAATGCACATTATCTCCTTTCACCATGCAACAATTCTCACTTTACAGAGGACAAAAGAATATTAAGTAACATGGCCACACCCATGAGGGCAGGAGGTTGCCTGACTCTAAAGTGCCCAAGCTTCGCAATAGCAGTCTGCTGCCTCTTGGAGAAGTGGATTTGTGCCCCAGCAGCTCTGCTTCTAACGTGCCTCTGCCCTTCCCTGGTCCTGTTTTCACTTGTGTAAAATGTGGGACGAGGACCACAGTCTTTCAAGTCCCATCCTGGGCAGTAAACATTGGTTATTCTGTTTCTGGGGCTCCCTGGGAGGTGAACTCTTTGGTTCTACCTCTTTAGCCCTTTCAATCTACAGCTTTATCTTTCTTCATAGCACTTACCATAATCTGACTTATTAGAAGCTTCACTGATCTTTATAAGCAAATATTACATTCATCCTTAGACTTTGGTCTAGCTGTTCATCCTGCCTCCCCAGTTCTTTAGTATGTGTCGAGTCGCCGAAGGCATGAGCCAGCACAGGTAGGCTTTTTAGAAGAGGACACGGCTGCCCAGGAGCCCCTGCAGTGTGGCCAAGAGGAAGGCTTTGGGACCTAGAGAAGGGTGTGAGGGGTGTGAGGGAACAGTCTGGAGTGCCAGTCAGCTCTGCCCAAGGTGTTTCTGGACATTCTGAAGCCTGTACCTGGAAAGAGGGCTTTGCTCTCATGCTTCAATCTCACTTCTTTCCTTCTTGTTTCCCCCTCATTTTCCATGAAATGATGGAATGTCAGGACACTCCGGTTGTGTAGACAGGCTGACTTGAAAAGGGCTGTGGGGAGGTGGTGGAGGACCCTAGAGGGGGTAGGGAGGAAGGACTGCAGCCAAGGGCCTTCTGCCTCTTCTGAGGCCCGGCCATGCTCCTCTGTGGGAAGGCAGTGCTCCCTGGGTTTTGGGGCTGACATCTTCAAACTTTTCTTCACCAGCAGAGACACTTTGAAAGGACCACTTTTTCCTTAATAGAAAACACATCTAGAAACTGCAGCTGTTCTAGCCAGGAGACGGGGGCCACAGGCTTCTCTCTCCCTTTGGCCATTAGAAGTGGCTCTGTGCACTTGCTGGGAGGCCATCTGAAAGCCACCACAAGCCCATTAGTAACACAACCTGCCCCTCGGTGTCTCCGGCCCCAGGCCCCCGCAACACTGGGGGCCGGCATTAAGGGCCAGGCCTCCCGGGCCCTTGTCTGCTCTGTCTGGCTGTCAGGCGGACGACAGGACCTGCCAGTTCCCGGGGGAAGAGCTGCTGACCTCACTTGTTCACCAAGCCCTTCCTCCTGCTCCTGAACTTTCACACCCAGTCCGTGCCCCGCACTCACTTGTGGGTCCCAGAAGGTTTTCTGAGAGTGACCTGCTTTCTCAGACTAACTGGCCTATGCCCCTCTCAAACCCTCTGCAGGTTCTATGGCCTGGATGACCTTGCGGATCCCCGCAGCAGGCTGCATGCTGCTCACACCCTCTCGACACACACACATATACACACACATGAGGTCATATGTGAATCTGCAAATATTCAAACATACACACAGACACACACAAAACACAAACACACATGTAGACAGACACACACATGGTGGCACACAAACCTTCAGACACCCACAGACGTGGGGTTATGCACATACACAAATACACATACCTATAGTCATCAAACACTAACACACGCACAGATATACAGAGACACATATAGCCAGATACACACAGACAGACAGAAACAGGCAGACTCAAATACACAGATACAGATAAGTATATTATGCAGAGACCCACACACAAATCTACATAAAGGCAGAAAAACAGACAGACAGACACAGATACACATGCACAAGTCACGCATACACACAAAAATCCACAGACACAGTCACAAAAATCCAGACAGGTGTACACACACACATAAACACACATACAGTCACATACACAGAGACATATAGTCACACACACAAATATATACATAGGCGCACAGTTATACACAAATACCCAGACACATCCAGTCTCACACACACACACACACACACATACACACACACACACACACACACACACAGGACTGTTGGGTCAGATGAATGAACTCTCTGATGGTATTCGCCTCAAACTGTGCCCACGGGAATGATCTTGCAAAGGTTAGATTCTTGAAAATGTATCTGAGCTTGGGAAAGAGAGTCAATGGTTATTTTCATTTTGATTGAACCACAGCCCTGAGGAAATATCAGGGCCTTATTTGCCTAATCACCTCTCTGTCTTAAACAGACCTGGGACGTGCCCCAGCTGGCTACTCCTTGCCCCTGGAAAACGTCAACTATTCCTGGGCTCACAGCTGTGGTGTAAGCATGGGGATGACATGGATGACAATGTAACTATGGGAAGTCATGGCTTTGGCTACCATCTGCACTGAGCCGGAAGAGAGACTACCTTACATGCCAGCTCTGATTTTCATTAGTAGAGGGGCCTAGAGCAAACACTGTGCTGGAAAGGATTAGAAGGCTGTGTGTGGACTCAGTAGGAGACAGGACTCCTGTGAGGTGATAAATGGTGAGCGATGTACGCCAGGCCATGGGCCAGGACAGTGGTGGCACTAAACTCAGAGATTTGTTTCCTTGTTGTTTGTTATGAATGAGGACACGTGCCAGGGCATCGCACTGTGTGTCTCGGCGCAGAGAGCAGCCTCCACGCTAGGTGCACACCCATTTCCCACTCTGCTCCTCTCAGTCCTGTGGTCAGGGTTGGCCCCAAGTGGGGACGGTGGCCCAGTACACCCTCTCACCTCATTCAAGCTGGAAATGAGGCCTGAGGAAGAACTGGAGAGCCCGAAGCGCTTCTCGATGGTGGTGAGGCTGCTCTTGAAGTAGGCGCTGTACAGGAGCTGGCTGAGCTGCAGGAGGCCGTGGCAGAGCACAAATACCTGAAGAAGCAGAGAACGTGTCGTGAGGCCTCTGCACAGCGAGCCCTGGCCCCTCCCAGCTTTCTACTCTGGAGGCCCAGCAGCAGGCCTTTATTTCTTCATCTGTCACATGGGAACATTTATTTTATGAGGTGGTTGGAGGGTGAAATGCCATCCCTGCCACACCATTGTTCACCCTGCTGGAGGTGGAAATGTCAACCATTCCTATCTTTATTGCATCTTATTGCAGTTATCGTAAATAGCCCAGTAAAACTACAGGAACTGTCATCCCCAGGGGAAAGGCCTGACAGCAGCCAACATCTATGGCATGTTGCAGCTTGGACTGCCCTCCAATAGCACACAGTGCCCTCTGAGCTGCTGGTCTGCCTGCCTCCTGTGCCCTTAGAGGGCTGAAGGCACCAGCATGAACAAGTCCCAGGTCACACTGCTCCACTTCTGTTGACCTCCAAGACCCAACTCTTATGTCTCCAATAAGGTACCACAATGCTATCTCCAGACCACCTGGCTTGAATGAATGTCCCCATTCACATCCTCACCAAGCTTGTTACCACTTTTTACCAGAGATATCTGGCCTCTCCTCAGGGTTATCTGTGATGGACCCATTCCCCACTGGAGGCATGGTCAAGCCTTGGGGAAGGGACTCGCCGCATCCCACCCTTTCCCATATGGCAGTCCCATGAGTCCTGATGATGTGGCTCCACGGTAAAGCAGGACAGACATGTCAGGCAGGGCTGGGGAGGGATTTGATGGAAGACTTGGTGAACACCAGGCTGAGCTCTATACCCTCCTAGGTTCTGAGCTGTTGGACCAAGCCTGAACAGGAGTCCCACATCCTGAAGCAGTCCCTGAAAGGTGACCTTCTGGGTCACACTTCTCCTCCAGGGAAAGGTGGGTACTTTTACATCTCATAGTCTGCCAAAGTTCTTCCCTTAATTGAAAGACTGCTGCTCAGAAGGGCAGTTGGGTCTCTGCTTTCATTTCTACTTCTGTTCAAAGCTGAGCCTACCTCTCTGTACAGGCCCTTGCTCCAGGCCATGCAGTTTCCTACCTGTGAGGGCACAGCCTTATGCAGTGAAGCCAGCCTGGGACTTCTGACAGACCTCAGAATCCACTACCTGTCCATGAGTCCATACTTGCAGCCTCCAAATCCGAAGAGGTCACTACACCCAGGAAACCAGACACCTCTCCACACTGCCACCTGCCTCTGAAGCCTGCAGCCACCTCACCCCTCACCAGTGGCAGGAGGCACTACTGTAATTCACTTCATGCATTGCATTTGTCTGAAGATTTTGTGATAAAGGTATTTTTGAAAATGATCTTACTTTTTCTTCACAAAAAGAAAATCTGAGGTCTAGAACAGGAGAACCTGAGTGCCTAGCATCATGAGAGGAATTTTTGGAGCTTAAGCGTCAGTCACTTGAAATGCTTGGAGCTAGTTCCCCTCTCCTGGGTCCTTGGTTCTCAATGGTGTGGGAAATGGTCTAAATCAGGGTCTTAACTCACTTTTGAGTAAAAATTGCCTGAATGTAGGAGGCTGAGGTATCTTTGAGATAGAGTCTAGGCCCAACCTAAGACCAACTGAATCAAAACTGGTGCGAGTAAAGTCATTTAGAAAAGTTTTTCCAGCAGAATCTGATGGGCAAAATGGGTTACAATCACTAGAGGACATGTTCTGGCTCTGAGTACCTATGTGGAGAGGGTAAACTGTGGAGTCTTAGAAGGGAAACAAACAAACATAGAAGCCTCCTAATTGATAGGAGCTATG
>PVJO010014201.1:27999-49196 GCA_004026905.1 Hystrix cristata
ATGGTGGTGATGAGGATGGTGGTAGTGATGGTGAAGGTGATGGTGGTGATGATGATGGTGGTAATGATGATATGAAGGTGATGGTGGTGATGACAATGGTGGTAATGGTGATGGTGAAGGTGATGGTGGTGATGACGATGGTGGTAATGGTGATGGTGAAGGTGATGGTGATGACGATGGTGGTAATGGTGATATGAAGGTGATGGTGGTGATGATGATGGTGGTAACGGTGATATGAAGGTGATGATGATGATGATGGTGGTAATGGTGATGGTGAAGGTGATGGTGGTGATGATGATGGTGGTAATGGTGATGGTGAAGGTGATGGTGGTGATGAGGATGGTGGTAGTGATGGTGAAGGTGATGGTGGTGATGATGATGGTGGTAATGATGATATGAAGGTGATGGTGGTGATGATGACGGTGGTGGTAGTGAAGGTGATGGTCATGGTGGTGGTGAACCTGATGGTGACAATAATAGTGGTGATGATGATGAAGGTGGTGGTGGTGGTGGTGGTGAAAATGATGGTGATGTGATAATGAAGGTGATGGGGTTTGTCAATATCTAATTGTTTTCCATGGACATAGAGCATTGAAGCACACTCAAGCCCAGATTATTTTCTAGTCAGGCTAGACTTGAGAAAGAGGCAATTTAATCTCAAATGCCTTGACGATTTTTTTCCTCTGACCATTCCTTAAAGGCTAGTGCCCCCAAAACTCAATAGTTCCCCTCTCTGGACACACTCATAAACAATCCCATTTTCCCATGAGATAATGGCACCCAAATATCAGTTCCTCTTCCAGAACATTCCCCAGAGCTCCATGCTGAGGACCACCCCACTGTCTGCTGGCCATGTCCACCTGAACACTATCAGCCCCTCTGACTAATCATTTGTCCGATGGGATTCACTGCCCTCCCTCATAGATCCCTGCTCTTCTTCCTTCATTCCCTATCACCTTCACTCAGTTTCCAAGTTAGAAAACAAGAATTCTCCTAGTTGACCCCCCTTACACCTGATGTTACTCTATTGCCAGATCCTGTAATTTCTTTCTGGGTTCTCTCATACTTGACCCCTGTTCTCATCTCCAAGTATATGCCTTGACTCGGGCTCTTACCATTTCTCCCCTGGATTACTGTGACTATTTCTCACAGGCCTCTTGCCTGCCTGCTCCAAATGTCCCACCAAACCACCCCAGAGAGAGATTTCCCAAAGGTTTTCATGAACAGATCATATCCCACTGGCTCCCAATTCCTACAAGACAAAATCCAACACCATGGTGTGATATCCTCCATGCTCCAGATCTACACTTTGCCTGCCTGCCACTGGGCTCCATACGCTCATGAGATGAATCACATTTCACAGAGATGGCCACACCAGCATCTCCCATTCACACACCCTTTGTACAGTGTGACAGCGACATGCCCTCAAGAGGCAGGATATGTGTTCTCACTTGTTGAATATGGGCCAGTCTTAACTACTTGCTTCTAATGAGGAGATTGAAGCCAAAATGCCATGTGACTTCTGAGGCTAGGTCCTCATTGTGGGTAGAGAATCTGCCTGGCTCTTTCTCCCTGAGGATCCTTGGAACTCAAACATCACATCACGAGGAAGCCCACTCGTCTTTACACATGCGAAGGCCACATGTTGGTGTTCAGCTGACAAGTCCAGATAAAGTTTCAGCCCTTAGTCAGAAACATCTGTCAGACATGTTAATGAATGAGTCTTCAGACGATTCTTGCCCTTGCCTTTGATGTCAAGTAGAACAGAAGTGAGCTACTCCCACTGAGCCCAGATTGCAGATTTGCCAGGAAAACTAAAGGCTGTCACCATTTGAAGCACTATGTTTTGGGTTGTTTTGGCATGGAGCATTGTAGACCTACAAGACCACTCCTATATACCTTGCCCTTCAAACACCATCAAGGTTATACTCTCCAAGATCTCCAGAGTACATACAGTTTGTCCTTGTCTTTGCTCACAATATGCACAGAACCATCTTTCCCTTCATTGTCTGGATTACTGCCCTGCTCTTCAGAAGCCCCTTTGTTCAGCACGGTGCTCAGATGTGTGCCAAAAAATCTCAGTCCCTTGTTGCTGACTTCTGCACAGAGGCATCTCCAAGGCCTGGCACAGGCTGGAGGATAAGTAACATTTGGTAAAAGAATGAGGGTTGTCATAAAAGGGCTGTACCTGAGGCCAGGTCAGGGCAGTGGGCACCTGAGGAGGGACCAAATCAGGGGCTCCCCTGGAAGCTGCACTGTCACTAATTCCAAACAGAGGAAGAGAAGGGGCTGCATTTCCAGCCTGAGGACCAAGAAAGGCCAAAGCCATGCTGGAGACAGGACCCATGGGGAGAAGTGTCCACCAAGCGGAAGGGCAGTGAGTTCAGTTTTGGAGCACTAGAGCTTCTGATTAAGCTCAGAAAAGACCAATCTCCCTCCACCCAAGTTAGTAATAAATGAACATGGAATGATTAATCATTACCAATTTCCTCAGCTGTTTCATGAAAGGAAGATGAGAATGCTGGTAGAGAAAATGTATTTTAGATTTTATCCTGAAAGATGTGCCTTTGCTCTTTCCAGTAAGCACAGAAATTCCCCATCCCTTCACCTGAGCTACTAGGTGGACGACTCCAGCAAGACTAAAATGGTACCTTTCTGCATGCCTGGCCCCTCACAAAGCCAACACCACCAGCTCTTGGCCACTGCAGCTACAGGGGGCCTGGGTGTCTCATGGGTGCCCTGGCAGAAATGCCAGTATAGATCTGGGCCTCCAGGTCCCACTGGATATCGAGGCAGCAGATATCAAGCTTCAGGAAGCAAAGGGCAGGAGAAAAATATCAAGAAAAGAGAAAGCAGTAGATGAGTGGTTCTGCAGAACTTTCTGGCCAGGGCCCCTCAGGGTCATATCTGGCCTCACATGTGGTTGTATGTGGGTGAAACCACAGAACCATGATTCTGGTGGCTCAACCTACAAATACCCATTGTATGGCCAGCAGGATATGGAGCAAAGGACCTCTGGCACAGTTCAAAAGAAGGAGAAACCCAACCCTGGAGGAGAACACGGGTTTAATAGTGCGTGGAATGCTGGCGTGGTGGTGCACACCTGTAGTCCCAGCACTCAGGAGGGTGAGGCAAGGGCGAGTTTGAAACCAGCCTGGGCTACACGGTAAGACCCTGTGTCAACACACACACACAAAAACAAAACAAAACAAAACAAAACAAAAACCCAAGGAAATGGATTGGTAAAAGCAAAGAAAGTGTGCTAGTTGGGGTGAAATTCCCACACCCCGCTAATAAGGCAACACAATATTCTGGGTTTGATGGATTGAGTTTTGGAGTCAAAGAGGTCTAGGTGCAGATTCTGGCTCTGTAAGGAGTGGGCGGACCTTCAGCTGCTAACTTGACCACTCCAAACAGCAGTTTCCCCAACAGTAAAAAGGAACTCGTTATAACATCTGGGTTGCAAGGACTGTGCCAGAAAATGTAGCTACAGCACCTCGTTCCCTGCCTGGCCCACATGGAGAGAGATTCAGTAAATTAAGTACGATGACACTTATTCTCCAGGAATTTAAATTCTCTGTTAGTGTTCCATTCTCCTGTGGCATGAGAAATCTAGAGTTTCCTGTAGTGTTCCATAGAATTGCCGAAGATGTTCCAAGTCAACAGGATTCTGTGGAGATGAAGTTTGAAAAAAGTTGCATAATACACTCGTGAATTGTAGTCTAAATATTTGCAATTCATCACCATATCAAAGGCTCTGAGAAGTCATTCTGTAAAGACCTGCTTTTTGGCGGCGTGGCGCTGGAGATGGAACTCAGGGTCTCGCATTTGCTAGGCAAGTACTCTGCTACTTGAGCTAAATCTCCAATCCTAAAACCTGCTTTTTTTGTTTGTTTGTTTGTTTGGGTGCTGGTGATCAAACTCAGGGCCTTGTGCTTGTGAGGCAAGCATTCTAACCACTGAGCTAAATCCCTAAGCCCTAGCCCTGCTTTTTTTGACCCAACTTCTCCCGTCCTACTTTAAC
Source organism: Hystrix cristata (assembly GCA_004026905.1). Lineage (NCBI taxonomy): Eukaryota > Metazoa > Chordata > Mammalia > Rodentia > Hystricidae > Hystrix > Hystrix cristata. The sequence goes on from PVJO010014201.1 coordinate 32,024, forward strand.
CTCACAGCCATCTGATATTCTCAGCTTTTCTACCTCAGCCTCTGGTGTAGCTGGGATTATAGGCATGTCCCACTGTGCCCAGCACCACAACATCAACTTCTATTTCCTTACTCTCTTCCTTTTACTTGGTATTTATTGCTTCCTAAAACTGCGTTCTGCATTAGACCTCTCATTTATTGACCTGAATCCCCACCAGAATGTAGACTTCATGGAGGAAAGGTGATAGGTGCTTTTTAGGGCAACAAATCCCCAGGGCTAGAAACGATTCCTGGTTCACGACTGGGGCTTGATCCTCGACAAGTGAGCAGTGTGTCTTTAAAGTCCTCTGACTCATAATCCACATCCCAGAACATTCAGCAATCAGAAGAGTCACTCTGAGGCTGCAGACTGATCCCGGCGATTTGTCCTGCATCATTTATGAACTTCCTCATCAACACTGCTTCGTCTAAGAGCCACACGATTTACATGGCACAGACCAGCGTATGTCAGTTTAGCTGCCCCACTTACTTGGCTCAACTCTAAATCACTTCTGGATATTTCTAAACCTAAATTAAAACGTTAAAGATTTGCAACTACATAGAAAAGAACTTTCTAGTGTGGCAGAAGTGTTCTCTATTTTTAGGGTGTATTATTTATACAAGTATAATTTCCATTTGTCAAAACTCACCAAGCTCTTCAAGTCTGTGCATTTTATTATATGTAAGCTATACCTCAATCAAGTCAGCTAAAGAAAAAGTCCTTTGAAAAAAAGACATGTAAACATGATGGTATTCAAACTGATATTTGGAAGCTTTGAAGAGAGTTCTGCATACAGTTTTCTGTTTTGTTAATGAGCATTGATAATAATGGACTGAGTTTGTTTATACAAGGAAACTACTTTGAAAGGGTTAAACTCCATGTAAATATCTAGATTTGTGCACATGTGTGCTAATCCAAACACTAGGTTTACTCTGGGAGCATGTATGTGTGTTAAAATTAACTTGTCAATTGAGAATTGAGGCGCACTTGTAGAATGAAGCTGGTGGATAAACTCCGTGCTGGAGAAGGACATTCTTGCACGGTGGGGTGGGCAGCAGGCTCTCAGATGTCCAAACACGAAAGCTACACTCATAGCCCCATTCTCTCTCCTATGCTGACAAACACAAAGAGGGAGGTCTGCTGGGAGGGAAGCAGAAAAACTGGAGTGGCCAAGAAGATCTTCCTTCTAATACAGAGTGAAATTTTACTACCTTTGCCAAAGAGCTAGGAGAGGCTGCAAAGAGGACAAGATGTTATGTGGAGGGACAGAGCAGCATCCCAGGTCCAAGGCGAGCTCCAGTGATATAAGATGACCATAAAGAGCTACCCATAGGCCGAGGTAGGAAACCCTTCTAGATCAGGGTGAATGGGAAAGGGTCAAAGTACAGTCTAGGCATGATTACTTTTATCTACATGATCATGACTTTCTTTCCCAAACTAAACATTGGAACTACGCTTTAACCAATGTAACATCACGGAGGAGGTCATGCCATGGTTATAGGGACATTGGGCAGAAGTTGTGAAATATGACCCTCCCGCTCCTGGTTAATGACTGAATCTGCTGCCAATCAACTCCAATTTCATCCACACAAATCTCAAGGAAGGCAAAACTCTAGACAAACCACATGATTCCTTATGATGCCAGGGTGTGACTTCATTAAGGCTACTGAATACAGCAAGGTACCCAAGAAAGATCTTCAGGAGCAGGAGATTGTAACAGGTACTCCTGCTGTAGATGGTAGCTGCTACTTTCCCAAACAAGACTTATAGGGCAATCTAAGGGACAACTCTTCCAAAGGGAAGGAGTGAAAGACGGCAGGAAGGAAGGAAAGGAAGGAAGGAAGGAAGGAAGGAAAGAAGGAAGGAATTTAGTGAGACTTGCCTCTCTGTTTCTCCTTACTTCTCCTAACTTTATTATTTATTTATTTATTTAGATTTTTGAGACAAGATCTTGCTATGTAGTTCAGGCTGGCCTTGAACTCACTATGTACCCCAGACTGGCCTCAAATTTGTGGTGATCCTCCTGCCTCAACCTCCCAAGTGCTGGGATTATAGACACATACCACCACACCCAGCTTCTCCCAATTTCAAATAGTTCTGTCAGTATTTAGTATTATTATTATTAATTATTATTATTATCAGATTGTAACAGGCCTTAGGAAGTGCTTTTGCTAAAAGAATGACTCTACTCGAGCCTAGAACTTTTTGTTATCTCAAACTTTGGGTCAGACTTGTGTCAATCATTTAAGGAGTGTCCATCTAAAAACTGGTAATACAAAGTTGATAGACCTATATTTACCTAATCTCTTGTCCCCCTTCAGGACTGACAATATCAATATAAGAGTAATTAAGATATTGTCAAGATTCCAGGAGGAGTGAATCTTGCAAGCAGATCACCCCATAATGGGAACTGAGGACCAGTCTTCTCAAAATGGGGATGGAATGGCCCCCTCAAGCAATAATGATTTCGCAGATTTTCCTGGCATCAGCAGGACCCCACAGAACCAGACCTGAGATAATGATCAACTAGACCATAGTTTGACCAAGACTGCTTGACCAGGCATACTCTTTGTACCCTATTTTGTTCTTCTTTTTGATAATCCTGAAGCTCTTGCTAGTACCCCATTCCTAGGACGTCATTTCCCTGTTTCTTCTTGGTGTGCCCACACTGAATAATATAAGGGATGATAAAAAAAAAATGGCGAATGTTTATATTTAAAAGTATTTACCACCCTGACAGTCACCTTGCCATTAAGCTCCCTTAAAATGCTCCCCTTGCTTCAAACACACTTATTCCATCATTCTTGTCACTTTCTGAAGCAGTTCAGGAAGTCCTCTTTCTTTAGTTTCTTTACAAGGTGTGAGTAAAAATTCAGAAAGAATGGTAACCATCAAGAAAACAAAAAATAACAAATGCTGGTGAGCTGTAGGGACAAGGGAACTCTCCTACATTGTTGATAGGAATGTAAACTAGTACAACCATTATGGAAATCAGTATAGAGATTTCTCAAAGAATTGAAATTAGAAATTCCATATGACCCTGCTATCTCCCTTTTAGGTATCTTCCCCAAAGAGCTTAAGACATCATATTACAATGATACATACATATCATTGTTTATAGAAGCACAATTCATAATAGCTAAATCCTGGAAGCAGCCGGTATACCCATCAACAGACCACTGGATAAGGAAAATGTGGTATCTATTTATAATACAGTACTATTCAGCTATAAAAAAGGACAAATTTGAGACATTTGTAGGAAAATTGATGCACCTGGAAAATACATTGTTGAGTGAAATTAACCAGACACATAATCTTAAATATTATACGGTATCTCTCATTTGAGTAAGACAAAGTTCAAACAGAAATCAATAGAGGATGGATAAAAGGAGATGAGGAGATGGATCTCTCGCAAATGGGAAGGGTCCAAGAGAACAAAGGGGAAGGCTGAGGGGGAACAGCAGGGGATATAGGAACAATAAAGACATGCCATATACGGGCACCTAATAACCTCAATGAGTATAAATATTATATGCCATGAGCATGAGCTAAGATTAATAATATCAATAAGAATAAAAATGGGGAAAGGAGAATGACAAGAGGAGGGAGGAGTAAGGGAGGATAGAGGATTTTAAAAAAGGGAGCAAGTTGTATTATGTACATGTACCCACTTCCCAAGATAATTGAAAAATTAGGTACCACAAACAGGTACTAATAAAAAACGTTTCAGTGAATGCTACCGCTGAGTGTCATACAACATAAAGGCTCATAAAAGGCATTACAGTGCGTGCTTATCCACCCTACACACCGGATCTGGCACCATGTTAACTTCTGGATCTTCCCCCAAGAAATGACTATGTAAATGTGCTGAACCGATTCGGGACATTGAGGCAGCCATGACAGCACAACTAAAGACACTCACGAAAGAGGACTTCCGGAACCGCTTCAGAGAGTGGCAAGCAGGATGGCTTGAGTGTGTTCCAAGGGGGAGTATACTGAGGGGGATTAACAGTGAGGTGTCTTTTACCATAGTAAATTTTTTAAAATTTAACACACACCAAATTTTTGATCACACTTTGTAAGTCTCCTTCTTGCTTCTCCACCACTCACCTCACTCTGGTTGGACCCTTGAAGTGGTAGGTGCCTGAATCTGGCCTGTTGGGACCCCAGAGTCAGGCCTCTGGTCTAGGACTCTGGTAGCAATGTCTCACTCGTTTGCCTCAGTCTTCTGACGTGGTTACTGTGCCTCCAGCCAGAGGAACATGACAGGAGGGCAAGGCCAGCTCTGGGCACGTGCTCCCCCTCACACTCCTCTTCTTGATGTCTCCATTTTCACCATGCATTTCAGTCCTGGCTGGCAACTCACCCGTGGAAAGACATGAGAGGGGGACAAGGGCTTACGGGGCCCTAATGCAATGCGGATAAAGAAGTGAAATCAGAAGTCAGAGGGTGACTCCTGGCTGTCTCTGAATGTCACCAGAGATCCGGGATTCTGAGGGGAGAGGAAGGATTGAGCTGGCTCCTCAGAAACCCACGTGAGAGGCCCTCAGAGAGTTGGAGGAGAGAGAGCGTCTCCCTATCCTTGCCAAAGACGAAGGAAGCAAAGCAAAGACTCAGATGTGTCCTGGAATAGAAGGTCACTTTCAGCCAATCGCCTGCTCACCCTCCTGTACCTTCTGCAGGGCGTGGCTCTGGATCCAAACCACGGCCCAACGCCCCAGCGGGGAATGTCTCTTTCAAGAAGTGATTCAGGAAATCAAATATGTTCCCCCACAGGAAGAATGCCTGCACAAGATAAAGCTCAGAGAGTCAAAATAGCCAGCCTATGGTCAAAGTTGATAGTATGCACAGTGGCAATAATAAAAAATACCTTTAGTATTATTAGTATTATTATGAACTAGCAAAAGCCTTTGATAAAACAGAGTCCTGTGGGACTCTGGAAGTATAAAAATCAGAAAAATGGCAAAGAAACACATAGATTTCTATCATAAGCTCTTTATTTCTTCAGAGGGAAGTAACTGGTTTGGGGAGCTGGGCCTGGGACCCTGCCTGGGAAAGGAGGGTAGCAGAGAACTGAAGAGCCAGGCCTCTCATGTTCCCTCTCTGCCCAGTATTGCTTCACCCCTTCTTCTTTCCAGTGCCCATTCCCAGCCTCTACTGTCCACAGAGCGAGCTTGCTGGCTGACAGGGGTCCTCCATAGGAGACCTTTCACATTGCTTTGGGACCCTGGCCAAGGAATCTCTATGACCCATGTCCTGACTAAACAGAGACAAAAATCCCACTTGAGGGCCACCATGAAAGATATAACTAGAATGGACACTGGACATCTCAATCTGCATAAATTGTGTCCTTCGCTGTGATTTCGTATTTCTCTATTTTGTCCCATTATGAGCTAAAAAACATTTTTGATGAGACAGGGTCCTGGGAGTCCTGGGAAGAACAAAGATCAGAATAATCTGAAAATAAAATGTGCAGATTTGCATTGCTGCATCCTTGTTTGAAAGCTAAGGCACAAAAAGCAAAGTAGTCAAGCTTCTAGCTCCCAGTAATATCAGGCAACCTTCCTTAAATGCCTTCTATTGTGGTTGTCCTGCGTTGGTTGATCTTTCTCGAATGGTGTCCCGTGTGCAGCTGAGTGGTAGGGACTGACACTTCCAGCAGCTAGGTGGGTGTGGGGAGGTGGAGACAGTGTGAAATGGACGAGCAAGGTGAGGTGGTGCCTGGAGGCCTGAGTCAGCAGTGCAGGCTTTGGAAGACGTAGATTAAAAAAAATAAAAACCAAAGTTCTGAAAAAGATAAAACACGAGTATGTGCCACTAGATGGATTTACCAGATTAGCCAGAAGTGTGGTGGTCGGGGTTTCTCAACAGAATAAACCCTTTGAGGCAAATTTTTCATTGGCATTTATTTATGTAAATATGTATCCAAATTCTTCTTCAGAAATTCTCAGGTTTTTTTCTGTCACGGAGAATGTGTGCCGTGTTGTCTTTTGGGGAAGTCAGCCTGAGAGCGGTTTGTGAGGTTGAAATGAGAAGCCATTGGGGAGCCTGCTTTCAATCCCTGTGGCAGGAAAAGGACATTCGGGCCACATGAATATGGAAACTTTGGCATTTTATATCCTTCCTAGTCTTTGTTCTAACAACACCATGGGATGTCAATATTTTTTCTCACATCCTGGAAGGATTTGAAGATGAAGCCCTTCCCTTCCTGCCTTCAAGGAAAGGGAAGCCAGTTTTTCAGACAGAGAGAGTGGGCATTGGTGACCCTCTTAGGAGAGCCTAGGACATTAGGACATGGCCCCAAGGAAGCCAGCCGGGAAGGCAGGGACCCCATAGTCCCAGAAGCTGGCAGATGACCACCAGGAAGCTCTGGGGTTGCAGTTATTTCCTTCATATCTTATTGGTTATTATTTCTTTGTGTCACCCTCTTGTCGGGTTTGGTCACTCTGTATCTTCTACATCTGGCTGACTATCAGTACACATTAATAATCAATAAACATTTGCTGTTAATCTTTACACCGTCCCTGAGAGTTATGGGTGATTCCTTGTGCTTATGGATGAGATGAGTTGAGACTGAGGAGAACTTGGGAAACTGTCTCCTACCACAGCTGGTAAGTGGTAGCTGCCACCAGATGCCAAGTCACACCATCATTCTGCCCCACCGCCATGCCCCGTCTTCTGTGGGGTCAGGGGAAGGACGTGCCACTGAAATTGTTTATACCAAGGTTGCCAGTTCCTAATGGCCACATCCAGTGGACTATTCAACAATCACTTTACCCAAGTCCTACAAACTTTGACCTTCACTGTTTGTGGCAGTGCATACCATAGCTGTAATCCCAGGACTCAGAGACAGAGAGGCAGGAGGATTGCTACAAGTTCGAGGCCAGCCTGGGCTACATAGTGAGTTCATTGCTCGTGTGAACCACAAAGTGATACCTTGTCTCAGAAAAAAAAGAAAGAAAACAAAAGGAAAGAAAAGAAAGAAAGAAAGAGAGGAAGGGAGGAAGGCAGGAAGATACTTGCCATTTGTGAAATAACTTGGCACCTTCGTGTCCTCACTCTCTGACTACATGTTCCCGCTTGGGAGTCCTTGCAGGAGCCCTCTTCGGTTTCCACACTGGATACTGATGGTATCCAGGCTCTGTTCTTACTCCCTTTGCTGGTCTCCCCTCACGTGCTTCCCCTTGGTGTGCCACTCACCAGCTTGTGGGGAATCTTGCATGCTGAAGACATCCCTCCTCAAACTGGCTTTCTATCAAACTACGTTCTCACATTTCGACTCACACGCCCATCAGTCCCTCAAACACACGCCCAGTCCACCACTCTTCCCCTGCCCATCTCTTGACTCCAGTTCTTGTCCTGGCACTTCAACTCCAAACCAAGCCTCAGACCTGCTGTGTTCTCCCCCTTTTCTGCCACCCTCCTGTCTGGGTCATCAGCAGCTCTCAGCTGGCCCCATGTCACCACTTCCTACTCATCTCCTATGTCCACTCTCTTCTCCTTCCTGTCCATTCTTTAAGCATCAGTTAGAGAAATCTCTTGGGATGCTTTTCATTGAAGTATAGAATTCACACAGAAAATGTACAAATTTCAAAAGTACAGCTTGAAAATTTTCACAAGCTGGGAGCCTGAGGAACCAGTACCCAGATCAAAAAATAGACCATTACAGTGTGCCAGAAGTTCCATTCTGGGTTCCCTCAGTCGCCACTTCCCTCACCTCCAGGCTAATGTTTCTCCTAACTTCAAATACAGATTGGTCTGCCCTTGTGCTTCGTAGAAAAAGATCACAGTTTACTTCAGCACAATCTTCTGAAAATGGAGATCAGAGCCTGGCATGAGTGTGAAAAACCATCCAGTGGATTTCTGTTACCTCAGATTAAAACCCAGAGTGTCCAGCCCATCGTACCCCACTTTGAGCCCCCATTCATCTTCCATTTGCCCTGAGCCCCCACAATGGCCACCTCTCAGGTCCCGACACACCTACATTCAGCACTTAGTAGCGAGCAGGTGAAACGTGTAGGTGAGGGGAGAATTCATGGTACACATCGGAGCCCCACATCAGGGCTGCTCTGTTTGGGGTTCTTTACTCCCACTTCTGCCTTTGGTTGACTTCTAGTAATTATCTTTCTGGTGACAAATGATGTCCCGTCTGTTACAGTTCTTTATTGTTCCTTCAGGGCTCGGAGCCCACTGCAGTTAGGACCACCTTGAGCAAGCCTTTTGGGTCCAGTGGTGATCCTGGCAGGGCAGGCGGTGCACACTGTCACCAGGAAGGCAGAGGGAAACGGCTACAGAAGTAGGGCACTCATAAGGGGGAAGCAAGCTTCTCCATAAGTAACGAATACACAAATCAAAGAGAAAGAAGAAATGTCAGTGAAGGACTCCGCTACTTACCCAGGCACCCCAAAGCCAAAAGTGAGTGAATTTTAAATTACCAAAAGGGGTTATAAATTCATTGTAGAGATACGTGTTTTCCTTTTATTGTATCCACTTATTTCATCCCAAACGTTCTGGAGGCATGAGAAGTTACTCAGCAAACACCCACAGATTTTCTTCACTTTCTTTAGATTAACCAAGACCAGGTCCTAATACAATTACCTCCTTTTGGAGAACTGAAGCCCCAGACCTGATTTTGACTTGTGGCCCTGCCAGGTTTATTTTGGCAGATGAGACTGGAGACTCAGATGCCCTGGAGGGGAGGGTGTCCGGTTGCACACCAGGGCTGCCAGTGAAGAGCCCAAGGGAGCCTCACTGGGAGCGAGTCAACACCCTGACGGGATGGGAAGGAACCTCACCCAGGGAAACCCCGGCCCTGGGGCGTCCGTGTCCACTCACCACTGGCTCAGCCTCCGCTGCCACAACAGCTCCGGGAAGGCTTTAGGATAAGTCATAGCACTTTCTACCCACTCAAAGGCACAGTGGACATCTGAGAACAAAGTTTCAAGACTCATGGGACACCACCCCCAAGCAGACGCCTAAGGGTAGGGCAAACAGGCTGCCCACCAGGAGACTAGAAGGTAGAGGGGGATCCACACAGGTGATAGACACGCCCCTTCCCCAGTGTCAGCCCTGGGCCCTCCCTGCTCATTGTCATCACTGTCTCCTCTGACAGTTCGGATGTCAGAGTCCCCCCTGAGACGACGGCACTCCAGAGTTGCACACATGCGACACAAGGCCAGCTCAGCCACCACCCACTCCAGGATCGCAGACAGGGGCTTCCCTGCAGCAGGCTGTTGCTGACAAAGGCATTCTCGCATGGAAACATTCCCACAGCCTCTCCTGGTATCCCTTCCTCTGCCTGCTGAGGGACCAGGATTCACAGCCTCAGGCTGTCTTCACAGGTGCCCTCTTCCTTCCAAGAGCCCACTACTGCAAAAGTAGAACCCCCTAAAAACCTGGCCCCGTGTAGAGGAGGAGCAAATGTTCAGCAAAAAGTTAGAAAGATCCAATATATGACAGTGTAGATTGCCCTGACACAGGGAAATTACACCTCCTTATTTTTCTGGTGGCTAATTTAAGAATGAGAGGAGAAAAGGGCTCTTTGTCCAACATCCCAATTTCTGTGCCCCATCAGACACCACAAGAAAAGAAACGCTCTCCCTAAGTGCTAAACTATGTGCACAATTTCAGAATCTATCATGTGACTCCTGTAGATGATAGAAGGGTCCTGCAACTCGGTGGTTTGGTTACCTACTGATCATCAAAAAAGCAGCAAAGATATGGACCCAAAGGACCACATGTCCTGTGGATGACTCTGGGCAGAGAAATGGGATGCCTATTCCCATCACATCCAGTGCTCCCCACACCTCTTCCCTCCCCACAGCTCCTCTTGCCTCCTGTCCATAGGTGGTCCCCAGCATCCTTTGCTGTGGTCTCCAAGACTAATCTCACAATGCTCTCTACCCTATTCAAATCCATAGCAAAATGCTAAGGACATTCTCTGCTCCAGCCTCCTCACTAAATATTATGAGTTGATTCATGTCTCCCCCAAGACATGGTTACCTACCCCAGTACATGTTAATGTGACATTATTTGGAAATAGGGTCTTTGCAGATGTAATCAAGTTGAGGTCATAGTAAATTCAGGTAGGCTTTAATTCATTGATTGGTATCTTTTTAAGAACTGAAAATTTGGATACAGAGACACACAGGGAAGAAGACATTTTGATAATGGAGGCAATTGGAGCAATGTGTCCAATACAAGCCAAGATGTGCCAAGTATTTCCAACAATAGCTAGATACTAGGAGAGAGGCACAGAATAAATTCTTCCACATGACTTTCTGAAGGAACTAACTCTACCGAAACCTTGTTTTTGAATTTCTAGCCTCCAAAACTGGGAAATAATATATTTTGGTTGTTTCAAGGCACTCAGCTTATGTCATTTTGCATGACAGCACAAAGAAATGAACACCCTGGGCCAGGGCTTTGGTATGAAGGCAAAGCTAGGGCGTAAACTTTACAAGAGCTCTGAATTTGATCCTTGACTTTGCCAAGTACTACAAACTAAGACAACAAGCAAGTTACAACATTTCTTCTAAGCCTGAGTATCTTCATGTGTAAAGCGGTGATAACAGTAGTGACTATCAGTAGTTTTCTAGGATTGTCTGGAGACTAATAAGATGTGTTTGTAAAGTGTTTAGTGCTGGGTGAATGCTCAGACTTTGATGGCTGAAACGGTGCCTCCTTCTGGTAATGGTGCACAGTATGCCTTCCTTTGGTCTGCCAACTTTGGCAGATCTTATCCAGGGCTGTGCAGAAGGGGCGAAGGGCAGTGTATTATTGCTCATTCTACCTGAAGCCAGAAGGAGAGTTTGAGATAATGTGATGAGCGTATATTTATTGTCTATCATTCTGGGCCAAGGATATTCTAAGGGCGACCGAGAGCTAGACCCCTCTGGGGACAGTTTGTTAGCAAGATAAGGCACATATGCCCACTAGCTGCAACTATTCCAGAGGCAGCATGGCAGGCACCAGAGAAGTTATACAAGTACAGTGGCCCTCACAGGGTGAGAGGTCTGTGGAGAAAGGAGTTGGAGCTGGGTGTTTGTGGACAAGAAGAATTTCAGAAAGAGGAGAGGAAAAGAAGAGTCATCCCCAGGCCTAGAAGGCACGCTGAGGAGTAGAAAAACAGAGTGGCCACGAGTCAGGAAAAGTTCTGAGAAAGATCTGGGTAGGTGAGAAGAGGAAGCCAAGTTATGAAACCAGATTGGTGCCCTGGAGGAGCCACAGAAGTCTGTCTCCATCTGGCTATCGCTGGAGGCTCCTGAGCAGGGATGGCGCAGGTCAGACCTCTTAGAAAGGTTGACCAGTAGCAGGGTAGACAGCAGGTGGGAAAGAGAGTCTCCCTCCCGCCACACCATAGAAAACTCCTTTGGGACCATATGGAATCCGAGAGCCAATCCCAAATTAAAATGGAAACCCTGTAGCTACACTTGGGGTCTTAAAATCCATCCCCCTTTAGCGCTTTACACAAGGCTGAAGCTCCCTGAGTAAACTGAGCTGTGGAAAAGTCTTTATCTCTGCTACCTTTTGTTTCTTCTCCTATAGCCAGGGCCTTGTTGTGAGACTCCACACATCTGCAAGTTCCCATCAGTAAGGCGGAAGGCTTCCACGGATGAGAGCCCCATAATACCTCCTGATGGAACTTCACCTGCTAAACTGGCAAAAGAACCAGGACAATGTCCCCGGCACTTGATGGATGTTCTTGACACATCTGGATGCTGATTTCGAGAGGTCAAGGATCTAGAGCCTGACAGGAGCCACTTGATCCTTAACAACGTCTATGCAGTCCAAGCTGAGTCTTGGTGTAGTCTTCAGATGGGCAGAGGCGCACGTACGCAACGCCCACTCTGCCTGTACTCCGGCGGTGGTAACTATATCGCTGAGGGTTGCAAGAGGAGAGCAGGTGGGCAGGCAGAGTGCTTGGTCATCCCCACCCAGCCCAGTGGCCTGGACACCCCCTCGCCCCGAGAAGCCTCCATTCCTGCCCTTCTCTGGCTATCCCTTCAACCTCTTTCTGAACTTTACCAGACAGGGGGCCTCACCTCTCTGACTTTCCCGTGTGTCTCCCAACACGTTTCCTCCTCCTCCCTCTCTACTCCATCCACCTCCCTCCTCAGATCAGCAGGGAGGGGAAGAGAGAAACATCTGCAAAGTCTGGACACAAGAAGGGGGAAGAAACTGAATGAGATGTGAGAGAGAAGGACTTTGGACAGTGCCACAGAAAAGTGGCCAAACCCTTCCTCAGGAAAAGCTTCCTCAGGCCCTAGGCCCACCTGAGAGAGGAAAGGAAACTACTCCCTGCAGAGGTCACGGCAGGAGGTCATGAAGAGCATGCTTTCGGCTATCCCATATTTAGATGACAGTCACCAGAACACGCCTGCCTGGAGCCCACACACTCTGATGTTCCATCCCAGCCCCCATCCAGCCCCAGACAGTAACAAAGGAGGGGACCAGAGTGATCCCCACTGTTGCAGGGGGCCGTCATCCAGGCTATCAAGGTCTGCTCTGAACCATGAGATGTCCAGTCGAAGCCTGGGAAATAAGGTCGAGGATAGGTCAAAGGGAAAAGCAAGCCAACTTCTCAAATTCTCTGCTTACCTTGAGATTTAAAACTCAAAACTACAAATATGAGCTCCAACCCTCCTGACCCTAGCCTCCCAGACCATTTGCCCTTTCCAAACTATCTGGGAGTGAAAAGAGGTTGATGTGGAACTCAGCCTAGCAGCTCATGTACCCCGAGTGCCATGGAGATTCTCTGAATTCCAGTCTGTAGCACCCTCCTTGTCCAGAAGGCCCCGCCTCAGCACCTTCTTGCTCTCCTGTCTTCCGACTCAGGGAGGCCTCGGGTCTGTGGTTCACAGTCTGTGGCTTTTGCCTGAGCCACAGCAGCAAGCTTTGCTGATCCTTCGCCACCACTCAGGGTAGGAAGGCTCAGCAAGGCTTCCTCCCGTTGTTCATGGCTTCTACATTAGAAGCTCATGTTCCCTGGCAAACACTTGAGTTGAGCACCAATTACTTCCTGCCAATCACTTTAATAAATACCTTAGCTATAAGGATAGTACAGCCACCTCAGTGACCTCTGTGTGTCAATCAGTGCCCTAAGAAGTGCTTGCTGTAGAGAACCTTCAAATTTAGGTTAAGTCAGATTTCCCCAGAGGACATGCTGGGTCCTATCTTGAGTTTTTCATTCAGTCAGCCTGGGATTGGGTCCAAGAATCTGCCTTTGCAACAAGTTCCCATGTGAGGCTGGTACCACTGGTCTGGGGACCAGATTTTGAGAATCACTGCTTTAGAGTCAAGCAAGTCTTCCTGCACTGTAGCCTAAATCCTTCCTTCCTGACAGCTCTTTCCTGGAGATAAGGCTCAACCACTGTATACAAATCCATTCTGTGAAGAGACTAGCTAAAAACTGAAATCTTTCTGTGAGGTAAAATTGAGCCAACCTCTTGATTTTTCCGTACTCCCCTTGGCCCTCTGCCCATCTGAGCACGGGTGGTCCTCACATAGTGAGGAGCTGACTACCCTGTTGCGTGGCAAGGACTGTCCCACAACTGGTCCACTTCCTGACTACTCCACTTCACCTAGAGCTCTTGAAGGCAAGCACAGGGGAATGTGGTTTCATCATCTGCACCTGGTTGGGTTTGGCTGGCATTTCTACCTTCAGGTTTTAAAACTCTCAAATGAAATCATCAATAAGCATCTTTAGATGGAGAAAGATTAGCTAAGCAAATACTTGACGCCTACAAAACCGCAGTCCTGGGTGCTATAGACATGAGCTCACCACCCTTCCTACACCTCCGGTCCATTCCTGCCTGCAGCCCAGGGGCCCGCGACTTTAGTGGTGCATCACAGGACACATACTGGCAAGCAACTCAAGGAAGGGGCATCCGGTTATTGGTGATGCTCTAGATATCTGGTCTGAGTGGCCATGGCAAGTTGGAGTAGACACAGAAAGGAGAAAACAGAATGCCCTAGTCCTGACTTCCTTGCAGAAACTCACCCCAAACATGCCATCTTCCCATCAACCATTTCATTGAGACCTCTTATGCTCCCTAAGGTCCAGGGGTGTTTGCTTGACTCCTGCTTGCTGCCATCACATTCTGTCCCGAACGTCACTGCCCTTTGACTCTGTGACATTGTTTTGATGTGTCAGCTTGTCTGGGCTACTGCCTCCACTTACTCAACCAAACACTAATCTAGGTGTTGCTGTGAAGGGAGTCTGCGGATGTAATTAAAATGCACGATCACTTGGCATTGACTAGGGAGGTGACCCTAAATAGTCTGAGTGGGCTCAATTCTGTCAGTTGGAAGACCTGAAGAGCAGGGCTGAACACTGAGAGAGGGAGGGAGAAAAGTACAGAGGGAGAAGAAAGAATAAGAAAGTTCACAGTGGACAGCAGCTTGGGCCCATGTCTGTGAGTCCCAGCTTGCCTGTTGTCGTCCCTTACTGACTGCCTGACCTACAAATTTTGGATTTGCTTTGCCAGCTCCCAGGCTTGTGTAAGCTGAGTCTTTGTAATAAATCTCTCAGTATATATGTGTACGTGTGTGTGTATCTTCCACTGGCTGTAGTTCAGTTGAACGCTGTATTGGGCAAAATCATGGTCTCCCAAATGTCCTCAGAGCCTTATGTGACAAAAGAGAAAATCGCTGATGTGAATAGGATTTCAAATTGTGAGACTGTCCAGGATTATCTAGCTCAGGGGTCCCATCTGTAGCCTTTTAGGAATGGGCTGTGTGGCAGGAGGTGAGTGGCAAGCATGTGACGCTTTACCTATATTTACAGCCACTCCACTCCCATTGCTCCAATTACCACCTGAGCTCTGCCTTCTGGCCAGTTGGCTGTGTCCTCTCTGCATCCTGTGGGAGGATGAACCCCATCGCGAGTGCCCACGCAGGGGATACAGGTTGTGCACAATTTGTGAGAATTTAATCCTGAAACCCTCCCACCCCCACCCCCACCATCCATGGAAAAAGTATCTTCCACAGAATCAGTCCCTGGGGCCGAAAGTTTGGAGATTGATTTAGGTGGGAACAATATAATCACAAAAGTCCTTGCAAGGGGGAGGCAAAAGTCATTGAAAGAAAAAGTGGGAAGGAGAGATGTCAAGATGCTAAACTTCTGCCTTTGAGGAAGGAGGACAGGGCCACTCATCAGGGAATGCAGGCGATTAGAAGCTAGGAAAAGCAAGGTGGCAAATCCTCCACCAAAGCCTGCAGGAGGAGAATGGCCCTCCTGACACCCTGAGAGGTTGAGGACTGCTGACCTCCACAACTATAGAATAGTGAATTCTTGCTGTTTTAGGCCACTACATTTGGGATCATTTGTTATAGCTGTACTAAGAAACCAAGACAAACCCTGACTCATAACGATCTCTTCCCTTCACCTCACCGCCCTTATTCAGGCTGCCCCTTTTCCTTGTAGCAAGAAAAGTAAAATTTGGAGGAGGCCGTGGATTTGGACCAGGTACCTGCACTGGGCCCAACAGATCAAACCACCACAGAGTGTGATCACACTACCTGAAGTTCGGTTGGGCTTAGTTTCTGCGGCCAAATGACTAAGCTGTAACCAACTGTCTGGTTGACTGACTAAGCTATAGACAATTATGTTGTTTGTTATGTTTCACTTCCATCTTCCTTTAAATGCCTTCTGATCACATCGTTGGCTACTGTTCTCAGAACCTGCTCTGGTTCTGCGAGCTGCCTGATTTGCCAGTCATTTTTGTTTCGTTCTCCTTTGCTCAAATAAACTCTACTCGCTATAACTGGCCTAAGGAGTTTTTCCATTTTAATGGGGATCATGCCCCTTCTTTGGTGGCTTTCCTCGGGTTTCTTCCTTTCCAGAGGAAGTCTTGATCATCTTGTCCCTTCAGCCCTGTTCCTAGAACAGATCCCCTCTGGCTTTGGAGAAGGTCCTCTGTTGGCCCACACAGTTCAAGAAGCCACCAGTGGGAGTACCCTGCCTTCCTGAGGGGCACATGACCCAACACAGCCAATCAGAGCCCTGCCTGGGATTCCTGCAAATTGGCACTAGATGAATGCAAATGGGCACCCTCTGGTTGCTTACCATGAGTCAGCCATGGAGAAGACAGCTGTTTACAGTGGAAGATAATGACAGTGACATTCAGAGACAAGTATGGAGGGTAGACAGAGCCCCGTTGGCACTCCAGTCCACCGGTTCAAATGCTTCCCGTGTTTTCTTGTTGTTCGGTTTCTTACTGATTATCAGGGGTTCCTTGTATGTGCTAGTCCTTGGTCTGTCATCTCACAACTTGGCATCCTTTTTCCTTTAAACTCCCCGATCTGTTATTAAAGTAGCTACATCATCTTTCTTTAGCAAGCACTATTCCCCTATATCTTCCTCTGTCACCTGACTTTCAAATTTTTTATGTCATATTGTGTTAGATGTCTCTTTCAAAGACCATATAACTAGATTTTGTGTCTATTTAACAAACCCAATCTGAGATTCACTAGTTTTGAAATGGTGAGAGTAGTTCATTTGCATGTGCTGCCATTTCTGATAAATCTAGATTTGTATCTATCATTATGTTGTGCTTCTGTTTGCCATGAAGGGTTGTCTTTCTGTTCTTTCATTTATTTTTGCTTCCCCACTTTTTCTGGCTTTCTATTGTTCTTTTTTTTAATTGTTGTTTCTTTATTTTCCTTTTACTCTTTTCTGGTGTGGAAGATATACATTCATTGTCTTTTGTCTTAATGATTACCCATATATTTTTAAAATTGTAGGGATTGGGGATTTAGCTTAAGTGCTAGAGCACTTGCCCAGCAAGTGCAAGGCCCTGAGTTCAATCCTGGCACCCCACTAAAAATTGTAGTAAAATTCATATAGCATAAAATTTACCCCCATTTAAAAATATGCAGTTCTGAAGCATTAAGTATGTCCATATGTTGGGCAACCATCACGCCATCCACCTCTAAAATGCTTTTCATCTTGTGAAACGGAAACTCTGCAGCTCTTAAATAGTAACTCCCCATTCTCCCTGATCCCACAGCCCCTAACAACCACCGTTCTACTTTCTGTCTTTATGAGTCTATTTTAAATACGTGCATGTGTTAAGCTTTTCAAGGCAAAATAATATTCCATTGTAAGTATCCAGCATATTTATTTATTTATTTATTTATTTATTTATTTATT